>JAJIYU010008411.1:0-18191 GCA_030144865.1 Tinospora cordifolia | reverse complement strand
TGGAGAATTTTGCAATAATGTTATTGAAATTGAAGACCAGAATAGACTTGTATTCTTGAACAACCTCTCTTAACAATATGTTATGAACAATCTGATGTTGCCAAAGCAACTACTTCATATCAAGAAAGTAGCCAAAACAAGTCTCCCAAAACTTAAGTAGCTGGTAATCTGTCAAAGTGGAAATCAACATGTTGCGTGCATTCAAGTTAGTCAGACACCCGACCTTGGCTGAGTATCTATCTTCAGGTTTAACAATATATTGATATTCTTGCAGGTATATAATACAATAATAACATGTTAAAAGTGTATAATAATAAAATAAAAAGGTGTATAATATTAGAATAATCATTCCAATGAATATAACATCATTATACATCTTTATATCAGAATAAACATTATAATAGTATAGTATCTTTATACTCTATTATCGTAGTTCAAAGAAAGTTGAACAGACCACACAACCATTCACTATCACATTTAGACGAATACGAATACAAGATTCAGAAGAGTGACGTTTACCTGGTTCTCAGCATTTACGTTCGTCCTGTTGGTAGAGGATGAACACTCGTTCTTCATTATAACAATGGAAATCCCAAGTAAATGAATAACTAATCGAAGAAGACAGAGAAATTATGGTACAAAAATGGAAACAACCTTAATCGAAAACTGAATTGCAAGGATGTAATTTGCACGTATATATACATACATACACACACACACACACACACACACACACACACACACACACACATATATATATATATATATATATATATATATATATATATATATATATATGTATGTATGTATGTATGTATGTATGTATGTATGTATGTATATTCAAATTGGTTAGGGACCTCTTTACATATAGGTATATCAAATTTTAGTTTATAGATATGTTAGAATTATAGATAAATACATATGGGAATAATATACATTTATAACGATATGTGCAATGTATAACAAATTTATTACATATGAGAATAATATGTATTTATAATGGATTTAATAAGTTTCATATATATATACATTCAATTCACTTTTATCCATGTAGTGATTTAGGCAGTATATATGTTATTATAAATGCAACATTAATATTATTATTGTTGTTTTATTATATAGTCTATCATACATAGCAACATAAATCCTTATTTTATATATTCAATGATAAAATAATTTTTATTATTTATTTTACACATTCAGTTATGAATCTTTATTAGTTTTACACACACACACACATGCAAATGTGTACACATATATTTTATTTATATGTGTGTGTGTCATATTACTGATATTAAATAATAACTACAAGTTCATATACAACATAAAATATATTTATTAAAAGCAATATTAGTTTTGAATGTATATGTATATAAATTAGATAAATTAGTTATATAAATTTGGGGTATATTAAATTTATGAGTGAAGACAATAATTTTAAAAATATCTT
Source organism: Tinospora cordifolia (assembly GCA_030144865.1). Lineage (NCBI taxonomy): Eukaryota > Viridiplantae > Streptophyta > Magnoliopsida > Ranunculales > Menispermaceae > Tinospora > Tinospora cordifolia. Next base: position 16,741 of record JAJIYU010008411.1, on the reverse strand, counting down.
AGGCTAAGAATTCAAGACCGTTAGGACTCAGTGCACGATAGAAAGGACTTAAAGATTCGCACAGACAAAGTAGAAATAATTACCATATTCTTTCATATTATTTTAATTTTGAATATGGAATATGATTGTATACTTATTTGATTGAATAATAGGAGCATGCTAGGGTATGATTGTGTCATAATTGTGATTGATTGAATTCATGTATGTATGATATGATGAATGATATGCTTTATGTATTGAATAACATGTGTTATAATCATGTGCATACTGAATTCATGCATTCACAATACTTTTGGTTATGTGTGGAAAGTAGAAGACATTGAGCATTTTAGAAGCTTGATCTTGTTAAATACTTCGAGATCACTGTAATCAAGAACTAAACTACATACTGGCTCAGTGAGTTACAATTGATCACTGTAGGTGTTCTCAAATTATATTTGAAATGGAACACTTGGTTGGACCCTAGTTCCCGTACATTGGATGATAGGCATGACCCTCCTTATTATTAGCGCTGGGCGCTCGTTGCTTTGATGAGAATACCGAGGATGGTTCTTTTGGTCTGAATGTCAACTGAAAAATAATTAAATTGTTTGAAAGGCCTAATGTTTGATAAGTGTTTGCATATTCTGTGTTTTGACTTTAATAATGCTTGGGATATATTATGTGTGATCCATTGGGCTCTTTGAGCTCACCTCATTTCTTATTTTTCAAGTACCCAGTAGTTGAACACTACCCTTAATGAGACAAAGTAGAGTGTAGTTAGTAGTAAACCTCATTGATGAGGTTGTCTTAGTCATAAGTTTATTATTATTTTTAGTTAGCCAAGTAGTCAAAGAATCTCCCTTTAGTCATTTGTTGAGTTGTTATTTAAAACAAAGCTATAGGGCCAGATGTTAGTTTGATTATTACTGGGTTAAATTGAATAAATTTGACATCCCATGTTTTTATTTATAAATCTATTTGTTATTCATTTATTTTGATTTTGAGGGATGTGACCCAGTGGGAGCAGGAAAATTATTATTGATGTGTGAAACAAGTAATATCTCAGTTCTCGACTATGTCATGTGACAAAATATTAATATGTATGTGTATGTATCTCTAAGAATGAGATCAATGTAGTAATTGTGAGTGTTTTAGGAATCGGCGTGTTACAATAAGCAATATTCCTTTTAATACTACTACTAGTTATTACAATTGTGTTGTTCAATTTTTAATGATAAAATCAAATCAAGTTATTTATAAAGTCAAAGATAAATCTTGAAGATTTGAAGAATTGTAGACTCACTTTAGTTTGATCAGACAAGTCTTTGGATGCGTGTACTATTTTAAATTCATTGATTTTGCAAAGTAAAATTGATTTTCATGATAATCAAGTTCTTAAAATTTTTTTTCTTTATGAAAATAGTATCAAATACTCGTAAGAGCTTAAAACTAATCATGTTTTGGTATTCTCAAGTATCATCAAACGTATTGCGCCAAGAAAACATATTTTGGACTAAAGAAAAGTTGAAGAATACAATGCTTATGTTTGGATGGATGGAAACATGTTTCCCATCAAAAACATCAAAAGAGAAATGGTTTACTCCATAAGCAAAAACAAATTTCCTCTTTAGAAAAACACTACTCCCAAAAACTCTACAACTGATTCCCTATAGAATCACAAAAGACAATGACTTTCTTTAGTTCAAATGTGTTTATTGTTTCTTTGACATTTTGGAAATGTAACATATTATTCATTTTCTTTAATTGAAACATGTATCTTTAGCAAAAATACATTTCCTTGTGAAAATAAAATAGATGTTTCTTAAGTAATTTCAATCAAATTTATGGTTGTTACTCAAAACATGTTTCTAGCTTTTCTATTGTTTGAATACCTATAAATACGTGTCTTTTTGACGCAAACAATTTTTGTTAGATGATTTTAGATTTGCATATCATCTATTCTTCAAGTCTTCAAATCAACCAAGGTTTTCGAAATTTAGCAAAGTTCATTTCATTGTAAGAAAGTTTTCAAGAGTTCTTCAACATTAATCTTTCACGTTTTCTCTTTACTTTTTTACTGGAAATTTTTGTGTTGTAAAAAACTTTCAATAAGAGATCTCCATTTCTTGGAGTTCTTGACTTGTGCACTTCATCTCTATCACTTGCAAGTCAATACATGATTATAGGAACCGCCATACAAGCTTGCATTTCATGGTCATCATTACTTTTTTGAATCATCTAAAAATGTATTCATTTAATTTGTACTGAACTTGTGAAGGGTTTAGCAGGAACACTTCCAATTTCTAGTAAGCATCTTATATTTGAAATTGGTTTGCTAGTTCTAAGTTAAATCAATTAGTTTCAAGGGGTTTATCCACACCTGATAAGTTGGATGAAGATTTAAGAATTATGAGAAATCTTAACTAGTGAGGTTAACTAATGGAGGTAGCTTTTAAGAAATTAAATGATTATGTTAATTGTGCCCATTGACTTGTTTCTTGCATTTCTATTTCTTTCTATATGATATCATTTGTGTTATTTAGGATTTTAAACATCTATTTGGTCTAATTCATTTTCCTCTTGGATGTAAAAGCATAAGTTTGAAAAGAATGTTGATTTCAGCCCCAAAATTCATAATTATTTAGGAAGAAGTATAGGTTTTTATAACTTACAGTAGCCTTAATTTTAGCCTAAAAAAATTCAATAGGTTTCCTTCAAAATTTCTAATAAAGTTGTAATATAAAAATCTCCTTATCTAAACATGGTGACTAATATATATGGAATATACCTAGTTAATATTCTTTGGTATTCTCACTCAAGTAGGATCTAGAAGATTAATGGATCGAAGCTCGCTCAAAGATGATGAAATTGAGCATAAGGCAAGGATTTAGAAAACACATTGGCACATTGGTCACTAGTGTGCACATAATGCTAGTGATGAACTTCAATTGAACTTCTTATCAAACATAGTGACAATCTACTTCAGTATGTTTCATTTTTTCATGGAATAAGAGATTAGCAACAATGTGCATCCTGATTATCACAAACGAATGTCATTAGAGTAGCATATGAGCAACCCATATTAGCAAGATGATTTTCGAGCTAGATAAGCTTACAAGCTACTATAGCCATAGTGAGACATTCTGCTTCTATGCTAGATTGAATTTCCAAAAAATGATTCACACTCAATTCAAGTATGAAATCAAAATTTTTTGAGGAGATAACATTCTAGGGTACACATCTACTACCTTCATTAAAGCTCTAAAACGTAGTGGGACCTTATACCATCAATCATGTTCATACCCCCTTAGCAAAATGGTCGAGTTGAACCAAAACGTAGACACATTTTGGATATTGTAGTCTACACCATTAACCAAGTTTCATCCTCTACTATATCTAGCAACACTCTATATACAATTTTATATGGGCAAACACCTGAGTATTCCATGTTAAAAACATTTGGTTGCGCTTGTTTTGTCTTGCTACCTTTACATGAACATTTTAAGTTAGAACCTCATTTAGGCCTTTGTTGCTTTCTTGGTTATGGTATTAAAGATAAGAGTTATCGTTGTTATGATCTTATTGCACAATGACTATGTATCTCTCATCATGTGTACTTTTGATAACATCGGACATTTACTTATCTTTTATCTTTCCTCATTATCTTCATAAGCTCCTCGATCCTCTCTCTTATTTATTGATTCCCTTTCAGCTATACTTCCAGACTTTGATATACGTGAAATAAGTTCATCAAACTCCAATTTATCTAATGAAAATAATCTGCCTGTAATGTTAGCTAATCCAATCAACACATCCAATGAGCATGTTCTCATTCTTGAAGTATGTCACTCTAGTCGGGTAAGAACACTTCCATCCTACCTTCAATATCATCATTGGTTTTTGGCTCTCGTTACCTTGTATGAGGCACACACCTATCACGAGGGTCAATTTAGCCCTTTATGGCCAAAAGCTATGGCTAAAGAACTCCAAACTATGGAAGCCACTCATACTTGGGATTTAACTAACTTATCTCACGTAAGACTGTAACAGAAAGTAAGTGGGTGTTCAAGATTACCACTCGTGCTGATGGATCCATAGAACATTATAAAGCATGCTTGGTAGCTAAAGTATTATAAACCATGCTTGATATTGCTCCAGTCGCTTGTCCTACCACTTTTGATTCCTTACTTGCCTTTTCTACTATCTGTAAGTGGAATGCATTTCAGATGAATGTTAAAAATGCATTCCTTAATGAAGACTTAGTAGAGTAAGTATATTTACAACCTCCCCATGGTCTTAATCATCTGCTAGGGAAAGTTTATCATCTTCGTAACGCTATATATGGTCTCAAATAATCTCCTCGAGTTTGGTTGTCTAAGTTTAGCTCTGTACTTTCTCAATAGGGTTTTACTCCTAGCTCTTATGACTCTACTTTGTTCCTACATCCCTCAGAGCTTGGCCTTGTTATCCTTTTACTCTATGTTGATGATATGGTTACTATAGGATACGATGTCTCTAGGAGCGACACCTTACAACAATTTCTTGGCCAAACTTTTGAAATGAAAGATTTGAGATCACTTAGCTACTTCTTAAGCCTTGAAGTTACATATAGCTTTGATAAATATTATCTCTATCAAGCTAAGTATGCCTTTGTACTGGCTTGACTTACAGTAAAATTATTGATAGTCCCTTAGAGAACAAATCTGAAGTTTTTGTCTAATGACTGTGATCCCCAACCAGATGCAATGTTGTATAGGTAGTTAGTTGGTAATCTTATTTATCTTATTGCTTGACCCAATTTATCTTATGTTGTTCAACTAGTGAGCCAATTTATGCATGCTCCAAAACTGTCTCATTATGCAACTGTTCTACATATATTTCGGTACATCAAGTGTGTTATGTTTTATAGCCTTCATTTTTCTATGCACTCCCCTTATAACTTCATGAATTTTTTTATATTGAATGGGCTAGCGATCTTATTGATTGTTGTTTCGTTATTGGATATTGTTTCATCCTCGATTCATCACTAATTTCTTGGAAGTGCAAGAAACAAACTTTGGTTTCATGCTCTAGTACAAAAGTCGAATGTTGAGCACTGGCAAACACCACTTCTAAGTTGTTATTGATTTTGTAACACCTCGAAGTTTTTAAACTCACACAACTTGGAAATGAAATTTTAAAAATTATGAAATAAATGTAGAAATGTGTGGAAACATGTTTTAAATGACTATTTTATGATATAGTATGGAAATAAAATAAGTTTAGATGATTAAAACTAGGTAAAATGCTGAAAAACACATGGAAAAAGTGGGCACCATGTTGGTGACCGCGGTCACCAGAGAATTACCGCGGTCATCAGTGCCAAAACTCAAAAAAAAAGAAAAGGAAAAAAAAAGAAGAAAAATGGGGCACCACACTGGTGATCGTGGTCACCATACAAGGACGAGGTCATGAGAGCAAAAATCCGAAAAAAGGGTCAAAATTGTGACCGCGGTCCGTAAAGTGTAGACTATGGTCATTACGTGAAATTTAACCCGTTTTGAGCCCTAAATCTGTCATTTCACGTACAGACAATTTCCGAGTTGAGCCAGAATTCCAGAGAAACGATGCAGAGTTGATTCAAGGGAGAGCTAAGGGTCTAAGGTACGAATCTGAACTTTTAACTCATTTAAGTTTCAATTCTATCGAGTTGTTCAGATTCTGTATCTGAAATAAGGGTTTCTAAGGGTTTTGATTTCATAAAATGATCCGGAGCCCTATGAGTTCGGATCTTCCTTCTAAACTGACAGATTATCGATCTAGAACTGAATTCTGGAGGTTTTGATTGTTCATTTGCAGTTTTAGACGAATCTAGAGGAAAGTTGCATATCTGAAGGTTTTCTGAAAGGTACAAATCGCTTGATAAGTAATAAAACCCAATCTATTCCTCTTTTGAAGTAATGGTCAGTTCTAAATGTGTTCTATTCTTAGTTTAGAAGGCGTGGACTGTAATTTCATATTTTTGTGAGGTGAAATGAAATTTTGGATTTTCTGGATGTTTATTGGAGAGGGATTTTTGAGGAATTGGACTGAATGACGTGATTTAATCATTTCAGCCTGTGGATTTCGAGCGTGATCCTCGCGAGTAGGTGCAAGGGTCGTCCTGCGATATCAGGTGGGCGGGATTCTCTCGCTCACTAGTATTATGTAGGCTTGAGGTTCAGGGCATGATGTTTGTGTAGCCTAGGGTGTTAGATGCATGCTAGGGTGTGTAGCATGTTTGGATGCCTTGATTGATGATTGAGCATGATGTCTGGTTATATGCTTTCATTATTTGCTTGAATATGCGGCATAATGTCTGGTTAATTATGTCATTTGCTATATGATTTAGTTATCTGAAATGTTGATTGGGTATGGAATGAAACCTGTTGAAACAAAAGAAAATTAAATTAAGATTTAAAATCAACGTACCGGAGCGATGGTAGGTATCCGTCGACAACTCGTGGACGTGGCCGTATTTGCCTCACGACTTCTTTCGGATCCCATCATTGGTATTCCTAGCGAAGCCTCCTGCGAAGGCTGATAGTTTCCTCGGATGGGTGAGCATTGGCTGTACACCATTGCTCCCATTCTTGGACGATGTGCCAGGATGGGTTTTTCCCTGCCACTAGGGGAACGCCGAGAGTACGGCTCTTTCGGTTTTAGGATACAACAAAACAAATAACTGTGTGAAACGCTTAATGTAATGAAAGTGTGTGCATGTTTTGGATTTCTGGTTTATATAATGCTAGTGATGTGTAGGGATAATCCACTGGGCTCTCGAGCTCACCCCATTTTCTTTCACAGGTACTCACGGAGGTGGAGTACCCTAGTCGACCGTGATCCAGGGTTGGTTTAGTGATCTCGCTGGGAGATCACTGTTGGATTTGTGCACGAGTTTTTGGTGTCATTTTCACTGATCATGTATATGTTTTGAACAGGCCGTATGGCCAAGTATTTGTTTTGGAAACCGTTGTATATTTCAGAAATGTTAATGGGACTTTGGCTCGGTGAGCCTATTTTTTATCACAGTTTTGAGATGAATTTTATGATGACACTTTTAGAAACTATTGTTATGTATATGATGGTTTTACTTGAGCATTGATAGATGGGTTAATGTTTTGATGGTTTCCGCTGCAGAAATTTGCTTTCCATTGTTGATATTTACTGTGAAAAATCCGGTGAAGTATTTGAAACTATTTTCTGAATTGTGATATTCATCGATAAACATAGTAGCATGTTTATCATGATTTAAATAGTTTTTCTCATTTGCTGAAAATTGAGACATTGGGTTTAGTGTGTAGAAAGAAGTTGGCAACCCCGGACTGCCGGCGGATCGGCCCCTCAGAGAGATCGAGGGTCTCGCGCGCACAGCCGAGAGCTGACGGGAGTGCTAGTAGAAGCGTTGGCCCCATGTGACGCACACGCACGAATCGACTCGGGTCCCGGTCCGTGGGGGGTCTGGGGGTGTCACAGGGTGGTATCAGAGCTAGCTAGTAGTTCACTGGGCACATATGTTGTTCGATATCGCAGGATGGTGTTAAAGCCCTGCTAGTAGCTCGCTGGGAATTACAGTCCAATGTGGACTCGGTTTTTCACTGGAAATGGTCACCGGATTTGGTTTTCACCAGAAATGAATTGGTACTGGATTTGAAATGTTTTTAAAAGTGAAATGAGTAAGAGGTCATCTACCAGTGATTAGATGACTGTGTGGTTAGAAGTCTAGAAAAGAATTGGAGGATACCAACGTGCTTGAGTTACCAGTCGCAGATAGACGAGAGTACGTGTAGTAGCCCTATAGGTGGAAGCTTTGCTCCCTGCGAGTGTTGCGCTATATGGAAATTGTCTGAGACTTGGGACCGATGGTATCACATAGGGAAAATGTGTTTCTTGTTGAAACACTAGGTCTAGGTAAAGACTGGGGTGTGTTTCCTAACATAGTGGATCATACATTAAAACTTTAGGGCATGAAATAGAGACTGATAATGTGCTTTTTCACACTTGTTTGGTCATGACATAGTTCAGAAGGATTTTGTATCACAGATCTCTCTGTTATACTATGGTGAGGAAACTCAGTATGGCATGCTTAGACTAGTTGAAAACACTTCAACAATTTCAGTTAGAAGTTCGTGACCATATATCTGATATGGCTGAGAGTAGTAGATTTGTAGTTGTTACTAATGGTGAAGCACCACTTTGCGACTTTTTTAAGCATGTGCTCAATAATAATTACCTCGAAATTGCTCGCATACTCATCAATACCAACAACTTTGAGTTAAAGCCCTCTTTGATCACAATGGTGCAGCAACAACAGTTTGGGGGTTTGGCTACTGAAGATTCAATGGCATACCTAAAATCATTCATGAAAATTTGTGATATTGTCAAGATGAATGGTGTGACTGAAGATCAGTAGAGATTAAGAATTTTTCCCTTCTCTTTAAGGGACAAGGCACGAATATGGCTACAAACTCTCTTACTAGGTAGCATCGCCACCTGGGAAGAGATGAGATAGAAATTCATGCAAAAGTATTTCACTCCTGCCAACTGTCATCAACTTAGGGGTAAATTAGTTCGTTCAAGCAGTCAGACTTCGCGTCTCTCTATGAAGCCTGGGAGAGATTGAAAAACATATTAAGAAGATGCCCTTAGCATGGTTGTCTTCCTTGGCTACGAATTCAGATGTTCTAAAGTGGTTTGACACCACTTACTAGAGCCTTGGTTGATTCAGCAGCTGGTAGTTCTTTGATGGAAAAGTTTACTATAGAAGCCATTCATCTCATCGAAGATATGGTAGCTAACGTCTATGGCCATGGCACAGAGAGAAGCTCAATCAAAAGGGGTGGAGTACATGAGGTTGATGAGGTTATAGCTCTTTAGGCACAAATAGCTTTTATGGCCAACCAAATGAATGCATTGATTGAGAATTTTGGTAATAGCCAGTTTTAACCACAAGAGAATCAATCTATTTTGGCCATAGCTAAAGCTCACAAGGCATCCCTTATTCATAAAGCTTCTATAGAGCAACTAAATGTAGTGAACCAATTCAATAATTATCAAGAACAGCAACAGGGGTATAGTACTCCTCAATAGTGTCATCCCAGGATCCGTCAGCATGAAATTTTCTAACATGCTAATAATAGAAACATCTAGTAGAGCTTAATTGAAAATAAACCATCTATGGAAGACAAATTGGATGAGATCATGAATATACAGGCTTGGTTCTTTAAAGAATTAACTAGAAGAATAGAGCAAACCGACAACAGAGTTTTAGGGTTAGAAATAAAAATGGGAAACATGAATGTAAATGTGAAGAACCTTGAGACTCAAATGGGACAGATAGCCCAAGCATTCTCTAGTCAGCAGTGAAGCTCCTTTCCTAGTAACACTTAGGTCAATCCTAAAGAAAGTTGCCAAGCCATATTTACAAGAAGCGGGAGAGAGATTCAGAGCCCGCCCAATCCTTCTAACTCTCCTATGCTACTTGATGAGCCTATCCATTCTAAGGGCCCGCTCTTATAGAACCAACTAATACAGCACCTATTGATGATGAAAAAAAATAAGGTTAGACATCCTAGCATCTCTATTCAAGGCAATAGATAGCTTGAGCTTCCTCTATTACCTTTTCCACAAAGATTTTATAAGAAGAAAATAGATCATGAGACTGTGGGGTTGACATAGGAGTGCAGTGCAATAATTCAAAGAAAGCTGCCTCAGAAGCTAAAAGATATATGGAGTTTTACTATTTCGTGTAACATAGGCACTAAAATATTTGAGAAAGATCTTTGTGACTTGGCACTACAATAGTGATTGCAAAGCCCAAACCTTCGGATATTCAAGTTAAAGATGCGGATTCTACTAAAGGGGAGGCCATACAAGCACATAGAAGTCTAACAATGGTATGAAAGAGATATAGGATGTTGTTCATAATCATAAAAGTCTTAAGAAGCAGTCACATGATCCAGTGTTGAATAATAAGCGACCACCTGATGACATTAAGCAAGAGTTACCCAAAGCCAAGGTGTTCAGCAAGATCAAAAAATTGGACTTCGATTAACCCGTAGCCACGTTAAGCTAACAACATTAAACGTAACGCTTAGTGGGAGGCAACCCACTGATTTTTATTTTTTCTTTTATTTTCATTTATTTAGTTAAGGTTTAATTTATTTTCTAGGTATGCATGGATTCTAGTTTAGCCATAAAAAATTGCATTCATTTTAGTTAAATATTCTCTAATACTTGTTGTCTTCTTTTTGCCATATGCAGGTTTTCTGAACGTTTCAGTGTATTCTCCTCCATATATGAATCAGAGTGCATTGTGCTCTTGAGGATAAGACAAAATTTAAGTCGGGAGTGTGCATTTTAAAGAAAATTTTCTTCAATTTATTTAATTTTAGGTTTATTTTTCCTTTATATTTATATATTCTGTGCACTCCAATGCTTCTAAACTGCATATTTATGGGCATATCACATACATAGCTATTATTAAAATTATCTCATTACATTTAGATATTAGGATTAGTTATTTAGGACTAATACATGAGCATATAGAGCACATAGATGTCCCTTAGGCTAGATCCATGCTATATTTTTGAAAATTTTTACTATCCAAAATTTGACCATGACAGATCTTTGTAGTCTCAGGTAAATTGAAAATCCAAAAAATGAGGAAAGTAAGGAGTAGAAACCACACCACAAGTGGAGACAATTTCCCACAATCTCTTGAAATAATCAAATCTGTCTTGAACACTACTAGAAATGATTTTATGAAGGAAATGAAGTAGGCCATCATTGTTTGAGTCATAGCGTGAAGGACGGTCCCAGTATTAATAATCCTTTATGGCCAATTTTACACCTTATAGCCTGTTTTCTTATTATGAACCTAAACATTATATATAAACACGCTATCCTTTCATGAATATTTCAATTGAATCTATTTGTGTGCACTCATGGTTATAATACTGCCTATTCTGATGATGTGAAAAAAGAAGGGGATGTTGACATTGAAATACATATATTTTTAGTTTAAGTTTCTATTTTTAATTTTGTTTAGTTAAAAAAAAAGAATAAAAAAAATAAGAAATAAAAAGTGATATTTGTTTCAATATTGTCAATGAAATTTGAGCTTTCTACTTTTGTATGTGTGTACATGTAGGTACATATTGAAGTACATGTGTGGGTTCAACTCAAAGTTGTTTGGGGGAGCTATGAAAACAAGGTAGTGAGCATGAATGAAGAAAACAAAAGATTGAATAGAAATAATCAAACTATATTGAAAAAATTAGACATAATATGTTGTTATTATTGTTGTGAGTGTACATTTGAGTTAGATTAAAATTCTATTATACTTGTACCTTGAGTCAAACCACATTACAACCTATAAGAAAGACCACTGATCCTAAATAGAGTTCGACTTGAGTAAAGGATATATAGAGGGGAGAATTGAGAGGGTTTGTGTACTTAGGTATTAAAAGATGATTTCTATGACTATATGGTGCTTACAAATCACCTACAAAGTCTAGGTGGATTGAGATGCTGACAAATGAGAGGGTAAAGTTGAGAAAGAATGGAGGATACACTGAAAATTTGGACAACATGAATAACCCTAGGGGCTTGTTAATGAATCACAAACTATAGAAATGAAAGATTAAGGTTACAGTGATGAGTGAAAAAGAATTTAATTCTATATGACATGGTTGTGCCAATTTTAGAGTTGAGTCATTGTTCAAAGACGAACAATAGTTTAAGTGTGGGAATGTTTGTTAGTTGCATAACATACTAACATATATATATATATATATATATATTACATGAAATTAGGTAGAAAATAGAATATATTTACTTATAATTAGGTTATCAAGCATTTATATTAGTAGTGCATGTTATTTATTTATTTTAAAATTTTTATTATAATTTTTATTATTTATATTTATGATTTAATGCCCAAGGAAGGGGTCTCATTTATTTTGCAAGTTTTGAATGATAAAAATAAATTAAACACAAGAACAAATTAAAACAAAGTCCTCTACAAATTTGCGTATGAACTTGCAAATTGAGGAATGGCAAGATTATGTTGAACAATGGATGGCATGATTGGGAAAAATATGGGATGTGAAAGTGTGAAGCAAAAAGCAAATGGCAAACATGGTAATTAAGCAAATACTATGTGGGTCGACTGTCCAATATTTTGGGGTGAAATAGACAACGCTAAATAAAAGAAAAGGCAATGGCCAAAGGAGAAGAAGAAAAAGACACAAGCAAACATGATCCGGTTTGTTAATTTGGTTTGTGAACCCCTTTTGGTGGGTTGTGGTACTGCTTGGAGATTAGTCAACATTATATGGATTTTCGGGTTTTCGGACGATGAAACCACGATATTAATGTTCCGTATTACTATACAAATTTGGGTTTTTTTAACAGTTTTTAGATAAAAGAAACATTATAAATAGATATCATTTGTTATTCAAGTTGAATTATTATTATTGAAGTATCAACAAGAAGGTCTAACGGCAAACAGAAAAAAAAAAAGGAGGACAAGACGACAAACAGAAAAAAAAAAAAAAAAGAAAAAAGAACGGTGGACAAGAAGAAGATACAGTTCAACTGTAGAGTATGGTTTTTATTTTATTAAATTCTTTCTGCTTTGAACGCAAAATCATGTCTAGTTAAATAGTTTAATTTCTAGGATATAATTTAGATTATAAAAAAACCTTTTATTTTTATTTTAATTAATCTATTTAAGGTATTATTTTATATTCTATAATCTTACTACTTTTGATTGATTGGTCACCTATAAACTAATTTTAAATTGTTAAACTAACTCAACAGAGAGATTTAATAATTGGATAATTAAAACATAAAGCTATCAAAATTAATTGACCAGAAGGTTGTTGATTCTGTAGGAGGTTACACGTGATTAAATGAAAAATGACCTTATCTCTACAACAAGTCTTGCCAACCAGGTCTTTTGCACTAGATTAGGGATGAACAAAAGCAAGACAAATGGCTCACTAGTATGATGGAAGGAGTTACACAAGGTAAGCGTACTGACTTCAAGTTAGATGCTAAGAATACCTTAAGACTTGGTGAGAGGATCTGTGTGCCCCAAAACAAACAAAGTAAACATACCATATATACTGGATGAGGCTCATCAAACCAAGTATACGATGCATCTAGGTGGAGATAAGATTACCAAAACTTCAGAAAGACTTACTGGTGAAGAGGAATAAAGAGAAATGTGGCTAAGCATGTTGTTAAGTGCTTAACTTGTCAATAAGTAAAAGAAAAACACCGAAAACCCTCTAGAATGTTACAACCACTCCCTGTTTCTAAATGGCAGTAGGATAATATTGTCATGGACTTTGTCAGTGGTTTGCCTATGAACAGAAAGGAGAAGATACTATACAGATGATTGTAACAATCCGAGCCCACTGTGATGATATTGTCCCCACCTTAGCCACCATTGACTGGGTGCAGGGTTTTGCTTTTGGCAAGACTCAAGCCTGAATCTCCCAAAAGCGCTCTGTACAATGAGACGCCCTCGAATGCACATTTAGCCCATGAATCCCCTTGGCGTCGGATAGATGTGGGATATTGTAACCTTATTGGTATCATAGCTACTCCGGAGATACTAGAGATATGAGTCCTATGGATAGGATTGTCCTAAGTTGGGTGGATTTTAATATCCCAAATCACTTGTGTACTAGAGAGATCTTGGGCTAATAAGTGCAGGTAGGTGTGTTCATTGTACTGAAACCTTTTGAAAAACCCCATACCTCTATGATGAAGTGGTTAAAGTGGAGATAGTATTGGTATAGTAGGCCCCGCTACTGATACTGTCCCCACTTTAACCACCTCATCACATAGGTATGAGGTTTTCTTAAAATGGTTCGATACAATGAACATACTCCTCCCACTTATTAGCCCAAGATCTCTCTAGTACACAAGTCATGTGGGATATTACAATCCACCCAACTCAGGGCAGTCTTGTCCTCAAGACTTACACTTTTAGTACCCCTAAAGTGGTTTTGATACCAACAAGGCAGTAATAGGCCTGTCATACCAATATTTTTTCCACTTTAACCACCTCATCACAGAGATATGGAGTTTTGCAAAAGGCCTTGGTACAAAAAATACACCTTCTCGCACTTATTATCCCAAAACCTCTCTAATACACAGGCAATGTGGGATATTACAATCCACCCAACTCAAGACACTCTTATCCTTGGGCCTCACACCTCTAGTACCCTCGGAGTATTTTTGATACCATCAAGACAGTAGCGAGGCCTGATATACTGATACTGCCCAAACTTTAACCACCTCATCATAGAGGTATGGGATTTTTCTAAAAGCTTTGATACAATGAATACACATCCCTGCAATTATTAGCATAAGATCTCTCTAGTACACAGGTGATGTGGGATATTACACTAGCAGATGTCTTGACCAAATCGATCAATACTGAAAAGTTCAAATGGTGTAGATCCTAATTTGGCTTGGCTAATACGTAAACAACATGGATTGGCAAGAACAAAAGAATTTGAAGCTTGTCATAATGTCTTAAGTGGGAGAATGGAAAAAATAAAAATGATAAAACATTGTGATGATGATATTTGAAGACATAGTAACTTAACTATTTAATATGATTGTTGCTTGTAAAAGTTATGAAAAAATGGTTGAAGAGAATAGTGATTATCCATGGGAATAGTGACAACTCAGGGTTAGTTGAAAAGTGATTTCATAAGGTATGGAGTGGTGTGACAAAATATGAGTGCAAATTAACTAATGATGTCTATAACATCAATATTCTCTTCTCCTCAAACCATCCTATATCATTCTTCTCTTCTTCATCTTCTTCTTAGTTCTCTTCTAGTTCAATCAAAAAAAAGTCACTTTGTTCTCTCTTTGAGTCAGAAAACGGGTCGTAATTTATTTTTTATAATGATTCTTTTACATCTTGCCCGTGGATGTTTTTCTCATGTTGAGGGTTTTACCACATTAAATCTATGTGTCTCCTATACTTTTTAGTTTTATGATTTTGTTATTTAGTTGTGTAATATTGTACACACTTTTCCCTCCCTTCAGTTCGAGGCTCTAAAATTTTTTTTGTCAAAGTTTAATTCCCCCGCTCAATGCCTAACCTCTTGGACTATAATCAAGGACAACATATATATCACACAACAAAAGAGAGATACTTGCAAAATGATGGGTTAGAAGTTACCTGCAAGTAGACAAGCATCAAATCTGAATCCAAAAGCTTTAATTGCACCATATGAGTTATCCATCTTGGGATAATTTGATCAAGCCAAATGTTGAAGTTTCTGGGAAAGGTCCACATTACTCTGCTTCTTCCAGGACTAACAGGAATACAATAAGTAATGAGTAATAATTTTCTTTGGTCATTTTTTTGTAGCTCCTACACCAACAAATTAAAACTACTTCAAATTACAAGTATAAATGCTAAAGTCATAAATCATTTAGATAAATGGAATAAATGAACCGAAATGTATGGTGTTTCACCTCTTCTTGAGTTATTGATGATACATATACATTCTTTAGCTTAGAATCTGGACAAAAATGTATTGTGCACGGTGCTATGAACTTTGCGTAGCCATGTAATTCCTGCTCCCCAGCAAAACCATTTATGTCGAGTGAACTTACGGTTACCTCAAATGGTGTCCCTCCTTCTCTGTCAACCTTAGGTGTGAAAAGGAGAAGGTGTTGGTATTTTAACCACAACCATAACAAACATTGAACAACTATTACTTCACGACAACTAAAATTAATTAATCAAATAAGCTGAGAATCCTTATCTCGTTTTTGATCTTGGTGCTTCTATTATTGTACGGTGAGCATATGGAACATGAGCAGGGTCCATGAAATTTTCAACCATAACTTCATATCTGAAAAAGCGAGCACCAGATTACCATAAGAATTAAGAATGTTGTTGATCTGAAACAATACAATTGTAAAATATTCAATTCTAACACTACAAAGATTAACAAACAACATAGAAATCGTAGTGTTGTCAAGGCAATGGGGTAATGCCTAGGTGATATGCCTTTCCTAGAGAAACCCTCGATAAGTTCATTAAGTAATGTAAACATAATCAATACTACATGATACATAAAATAAAATATTAACTATAATATGTACTTTAAACATATAATACAAATATTTATGAGCCGTTACGTTATGTTAAGTTTAATCAAATAATCATTTAAAAAAGATGCAGCAAATAGTTTTTATGATTTCTTACATACAGTTAAAAAATTATTGAAGCAAAATTAAACTACAAATGTTCAATTTGTTAGAGTTTTGGCTCAAACCAAAAATAGCAAGTGTGTAATTTGAATATAATTAGAATATGAAATATGTTAGTTTTTAGTAGGTTTCTAGTTTTGAAGTTTTTAATTGTGTTAGATTTATAATTTCAGTATTTGAGTTGTACTAAAAGCATATTTAATGATTATTATAAATAATGGTTGGGTCAATAAAATTGGTGTGTGTGAATGAGTGAATATTTAGTTACATACTAAAACATTACAAGTAATTAAGTATGCGACAAGAAGTGAGTGTCCAAAAGATGACCTTTCTGTTTTGTAATTTTTCTACTTTAATTGATTTCTTTACCTGTCGCAACCCACTTCATAGAAGTGACATCACGACCGGCACATAATTCCATATACGCTACATCTACGTATATAGTACTATGTCAGCCTCAACAGATAATCCTACTCAATAT
>JAJIYU010008410.1:0-18045 GCA_030144865.1 Tinospora cordifolia | reverse complement strand
GAGGATTTTTCCCTTGGTTTCAGTATCTTCTTGGGTCGTGGTCTCAGAGGTAGACTTCTGTGTGATAAAGATGTCGTGCCTGATTGTGTTCAGGACCACAATTGGGATACCAAGGGTGGTTCACTCTTTCGGTTAATTCTTGATATCAGATGGTAAATTTCTTATATTAGAGCGCAACCAATAAACTGACTAAGTGTTTGAAACGCCCCTAATGATTGAAACAGTTTCCATGTTTCGTATGCTCATTTGTATAATGTTATTGATGTGTAGGGGAGATCCACTGGGCTTTCGAGCTCACCCCATTTTTATTTTACAGGTACTCATGAGCCCAGTGCTCAGTGAGGATGCAGACTGGAGACTGGAGGATGTATAGTGAGAGAGAGTGATATTTTTGTTTAACTATCTCTCTATTTTTGTACAGTTTTCGCGATGTATATTTTGAACTTGGGCCAGAGGGCCATGTGTCATATTTGTGTATATGTATATACAGGACTGTTTTTACCATTTTGAACACTATTTAATCTTGACTGATAAACTGATGATTTTTAGATATGGTATTGCTAAACAGTGTTCAATGATTTTGAAAGATTTGATCCGAAATGTGCTTCCGCTACTATTATCTTGATTTCCAGTATAAATATGATTTTGAACATCCGGTGAATTTAATTTGATTTGAAACCAATTGGTTAGTGAAGCATGATTAAAATGATTATTTGAAATTAAAGAAATGATTTAAACCTTGTGTATAGAGGTAGAAAGATAGATGATGATATCTATCGCACGCCCGGGGCCTCGGAGGACCACGTGCCGAGCTTGGAGCCGCGCGACACCCGACGACCGGGCCACAAATTGACAGACACGACGTCTGATTCGGGGGTCAGGGTGTGACATATTATTTATGGGGAGAATTCAAAGTTTCAAATTTTTCACAATTGACATTATTAAGTGCAAAAAGGAGGAGATGTATGTGTTCACAAGGGGGAGAATGTGTGCATTGTGTGTGTGCACTAAGGGGGAGAATGTGTGTGTGCACAAAGGGAGAGAATGTGTCTGTGTGCAAAGGGGGAGAATACTTGTGCAATGTGTGTGTATAGTAAGATCAATAACTCTTTTTTCTGGTTTCAAATATTATCTGCATTTTTTGCTCCTAATTGCATTTTGTTTCATCATGGTGCACCAATATCTTGATATTACACACTATCGTGTTTTGCACCAAACAATGCCAAAGGGAGAGATTGTTCGGAAACGTGTTAGTTGACACGTGTTAATTGACATTTTTGGTGCTTGATATTTTTTAGAAACTACTTATCCAATTCATTTAGAGAAACAAAATGTTTTTTTCTAAATCTAAGAATTTATGTAACTAGTATATATATATATATATATATATATATAGTGCTTCTGGAATATGAAAATCACTACATCTTGGTGTACTAAATATTGAAGTTTTCGAAAACAAGACATTCTCTGATATTTTTTTGAGTTTTAGACAAACAAAATATTGAATGTTGTACCGTTTATAGAAACTAAATAAACCGTTGCTTTTTTCCCATTCCTTTTTCAAAAGATCGTTGGAATCTTTTTTAGACTCACATGGAATTTTTCTACAATATGCAAGTTTTTGTATATGGTTGATTCTCTCTCACAAATTAGTATTAAACTCTTCTAATTGTTGAAACTGGATTTCATTTAACGATCTCTTAAATCTTCTTCATCTTGAAATGGAATCCATGGGAAATGTTTGTAGAAATAAACCGGTAAATTAGATTACAGTCCGCTCATAATCAGTGATAACAAGGAATGTTGTAGAAGGTCGCTGTTGTACTTGGAATGGAACAAAATTTTAGAAATTTGTCATCCCGTTGACTATGCTAACAATATCGTGATATAGTGCATTGCACAGTCTATCCAAAAATCGCACAGAATCTCTATTTGCTACGAAAAGCTTACAAACTGCAGTCTATATATTCTGCGGCATTCAAAGCTTTCATTATTACTCGAAGCTACAAAGAAAACATTATTTATACATCGGGAATCATTGTATTAAGTGTCGAGAGTTGAATTCTTCATTCTTGTTTGATTGAGTGATCATAAAGAAGTTGTACTATCTGCAGCTTGTGTGTTCGCAAAGTTTGACAACGTTCTTCTAGATGAGAGGAGCTCGTTGTGGTCGTGTGCATAAAGTGTTGTTGTAGTGTTGGACCTACTGTAAGTATTGCAAAGTGTAGTATCGTTGTTGTGGTCACCGTGTTAGTCTAGTTGCAATAGTTGTACGGTATAGTGTATATTGCAAAGTGTGGCATCAGTGTTGTGGTCATCGTGTTAAACCAGTTGCAATAGTTGTTATTTCAATTGTTTCTGCAGGGTGTTGGACCTGCTATAAGTATTGTAAAGTATGACATCAATGTTACCATCATCGTGTTAGTCCAATTGCAATAGTTGTACGATTTATTCATTGTGGCCTTCTTTATTTGGGCGAGACCCTGCAGATATAGGCATTGGCTGAACTGTGTAACCAATCTCTATGTGTTATTTCCTTTTTGCATTGCCTATTCATTTATTGTTGTACATAAGTTTTTAATTGGTCACCGATTAATTACTAACTGATTGTCGTGACTCTAGAACTAACAATATGTTAAATATAAAAGACTTAATTCAAAAAAAAAAAAGCCTTTTATAATACCCTGTCCCAAACTATTAAATAGTTAGGACAGGCCTCGTTACTTGGAATGAATAAATAGTTTTTAAAATTTTTAATATCGTTTAGAGCATCTCCAACCGTTTATATTAAAATGGTATAACTTTTACTCCATGAGCAAAGAACAACAAAGAGGGTAATTTTGGAAAGAGACCAAAAATGACAAAAATAAAATTTTAAATTTCTATTATTTAAAGAAGAACAAGGTCAAAGTTACAATGATGAGATTGTGAAGTATTGATTTAGGCCTGAAAAGTGAACAAGTTGTTGGAGCAGTGAGTAGTAGTAGTAGGTAGAATATAATTATTCTCTTGCTATCATACTTTTAAAATAACAATAAAGCTGTTAACATTAATATTTTGGGAAAATAATTATGCGGTGATCTTTCATGCTTTTTGAAGAAAACTAGAAGATAATTGATTAATTGAATATAAAAAAGTTTCTTGTTCTCATCGCCTTTCTCTCTTGGTTGGCCATTATTGGAACGACAAAGTAAAAAAGAGGAAAGCCAATTGCAACATCATTAATGAGATATAAAGAAATAGGAGATATTGGCTGGTCACAACATTTTCTTTTTTTGATTTTTCTTCTGAACTGCTTGTAATAATAAATAGAGAGTCTAATATACTTGATCAAGAACACATTGAAGAGCATATATATTAATATAATGGATAAAGAACCAACCTCCAAAGATACTGTACCTAATCTAAATAAGGTTTTCCTTGTATAAATAAACCTCACTTAGCCATATACATATTATTTTTTACGTAGTAATTGACACGGATTCTGAACATATCTCCCTCTACAGTTTTTGCTGAGTGAGTTCAACAACATCAGTACTAGTAGGAGTAACTGGCGTATGATTTGGAACATTAATGGAGACGAAGCCGTGCAGTTGATCATGATGAAGATGGGGATTTATGATCTTCTGACCATCAAGTGCTTCAGTAATTGAAGCCTCAACTGGTATTATCTGCCCATTAATTGAAGATGATGATGAAGATCTGCTTAGTATATGGTCTTTGCTCTTTCCCCATACCACGAGATACAGCCCAACTACTATGACAATTGCACCCATTACTCTGTAAAAATCAAGGTTATCTGCATTAGTATGCATGTTCATGTATTACCCGTGATTTTTACTAATACGAATAATGTTATTAGAACGTTATTTTCTGATACTTATTTATTTTTTTCTAAAACTAGCTTTAATCTTTTCTACATATATTTGGGGACATCATGCGCATTCCATACCATCCAATATTAAAGCTCAATACAAACCTCGGATAAAACTATTGACATCT
The DNA here is from genome assembly GCA_030144865.1 of Tinospora cordifolia. Taxonomy (NCBI): domain Eukaryota; kingdom Viridiplantae; phylum Streptophyta; class Magnoliopsida; order Ranunculales; family Menispermaceae; genus Tinospora; species Tinospora cordifolia. The sequence continues at coordinate 14,043 of JAJIYU010008410.1, read as the reverse complement.
AACATACATAAATTAATTTCATAATTTAAAAAAAAAAATTGTGAATTATATATGAATTTAAGCTTTTTTCTATAAATTTTTTTTAATTTAAAAAAAATCTATGTTTTTGGCTTTTATGATAAAACTAACGAGAAGGCTTGATAGTAGGATTAATATTAATTGAATTCAAAATGTTTTAATTTTTTTAAAAATCTACATTATTTTTTTTTCATTTTTCACTTCTAATATTTATTACACTTTTTTGAAAAGCAAAAAAAAAATTAGTAGATCAAGCTTAAAAAAAAAAAAAAAAAACTTAAGGAGAGATGTAGCTTGGGAATCTAATTTAATTAATATAGCAAACTTATACATATCTTTGAAAATAAAGGATTATAATAAATTAAGTTTAAAGGCAAATAAAATCTGCTGCATTTGTTATTTTAATATAATTATAAAATTATTAGATGAATGAGTATACCTTCCAAAATGTATAACGTTCATTCATTATCGTATATATAGAATTGTTATTACAACATGTGATTTTATTTTAGTATTTTTTAGAACCTTTAGAATTAAATCTAACAAAAACTACTTGCTTGCATCTGAAAAGAGTACCAATAAACAAAGGAAAAAAAATTAAAAGATATATATATATATGCACCTTCCCAGGTACATGTGCTCAGCTAAAATGAAGGAGCCAAGAATGGCGACGATGACCATGGTTAGAGGGCTGAATGCTGTCACGAACACAGGACCTCTTTCCTTCATTATCATTCCTTGAAGATAAAACCCTATTCCAGAACACACTATTCCCTGCATACACACACACATATATATATGCAAATTAATATATGCATATAGAGATATTTATTAACAAATGGAATTATATAAGCAAGAACAAAATTAATGTATTGCTTTGTACAACAAATTGGTATAAATTTACACATACGCTGTAGAGAGCAGCGAGGAGCTTCATATCCCAGTGCAAGGACCAAGCTGCAGCGTTTCCCCGTTCGATCACAAGTGCTACCACACTGCCTTGTATTGTGCCCATCAAGCATATCCACGCCGTCAGAGACAGCTCTGCTGGGTATTTTTTCAGCGTCGTCGCCTTTATGTAATTTTTTTGTTCAAAAACAAACAATTTATCCTTCATTAATTTTATATATATATATATATATATATATATATATATTAATTTCCATTGAAATTCACACACGCATATGTATAAACCAACAGAAATATAACTACAACAATCATTATTTTAAAATTTTCCTTTTCCATTTTACTGTTTTTCTCTTTTAGATGTGTGTATTACCTGCAAGATAACAAAGGACGCCCAGCAGCAGCAGCCAGCAACTATCATGAGTGAGCCCTTGATAATGTTATGGTCATGGTTGGAGCCACCACTCTGATGGCTTCCAACGGACGATGCTTTTCCCTTGCTTACCCAAAACAGCTCTATAATAGGACCTTTGATGAGGGTCATAACCATGGCCCCGCCAACTGACACCATTGTTCCTATCACTTTAGCTTGGCTTCTTGCCTTCTTCATATTCAGTTTCTCCAACCTGTACACACACACATATATATAATTTACATTAAACCCTTCATCAAATCAAATACAATACTCAAATATGTAGGAGTTTAGAAAAATAATTACCCAAGAATACAAGCCATGAAAAAGGTTAAAGCAGGAAGTATGTTCCCCATGGCAGAAGTAAATGTTGCAGTAGTATACTTCATGCCCGTGTAGTACAAATTCTGGTCGATCACTGGTCTGCATGTATATACACATAATTGAAAAGGAATATATAAATAAAATATAGAATGTAGCTAGCTAGCTATTCAAATAATTGCCGCATTCATGAAATTAATCATATAAAGTTAATATATAAAGGTGTTTGATAGATCCAATGATAATTAATTACTCTAATAAACCCAGCACCATTATCTTCACAAACACAGAAAAGGACATCTTGGGCCTCGCTTTCCTGTTCATAACAAGAAATTAATTAGAAGAAAACCAACTTATTAAACCATTTATGTAAAGCAATTCTTCACTTTACATAAAAAATATATAACAAGAAATTAATTAATAATTAGCTTGCCTCTCAAATGCAATGGCGAAAGGGGCAATAATGACAGTGGCAATGGCGTGGCGATAGACCACAAGTGTGTGGGGACTCATGCCTTGGTTCATGGCTATCTTGGCTATAATTGCCAATCCTGCAAGACCAAACTGCAGGAAAATAACCGCTAAGAAAGGCTTCAGTCGTTTCAATAGCTGTGAACTTAGCCCCTTATAACTTGTTAGTTGGCCTTCCATACTCCTCCTCTTAATTAATTATATTGAACCAGCTGGCTAGTACTAGATCAGAAGAGATAGCTAAAAACGTTGAGGAGGTAGTGATCACGATGAGCAAGTGCTGCAACAATGGTATGGCTATTTACACATATATATAGCCCCATGAATTACTAGCTAGTGTTAAGTACTTTTGCTCAGTCAGCCGCCATGCTTCTTTATATTAGAAATTTGTTGCTGATCTTGACCCCAATTAAAGTTGGACTGCCATTGCTCTAGCTCTTTACAAATTCCATGAAGGTTATTCTTATTATCTTTTATAGGTTTCCAGATACACGTAACTTTGCTCATAAAAGTGGAAGAATTAAAGGGTTCCACCACCAAAGCAAACGTAATAGTTATATCTGGGGGGGCCAGGGCAGCTCATTTGGGCAATAGAGCTTTGCCTCATTATAATTAATTTTTCTTGAAGATACGAGATGATCAGTCAAAACTGTTATTTTTCCTTTGTGATTGATTATTACGTACTTTTTAAGAACCATGTCTCATAAAGCATGCAAAGGCTGCTTAATTTCAGCTAATTAATTAATTACCACTGGGAGCCATATAGAGACGCCCTTATTAAATTAAGTTTGCATTATTGTCCAAATTATCACAAACACTAAAGGAGGGGACCGGTCTGACCAGTGCTACGTAGCACATGCCCTGATATTTAAGTGGGCATGAATAGAGAAAGAAAAAACATATTCTCTGTATTCTACCTATAAAAAGTGTAATACACATGTGACGACCCATGATTTGATACACAAATTATTGGATCTGATTCATGTATTTTTTTTAGAATTTTTAATAAAAATTCATGAATTTTTACAAGTTTTTCTAATTTTAAATTATTTATTAAAAAAATTAGAATAATGAAAAAAATACAATTTTAAGGAGAAAATAGATGAAATTATAAGAAAAATGTAATTTATGGAGGAAAATGATTTTTGGGATTGATTATTGAATTTTCGGAATAATTATGAAATTTTTTGGAGAAAAATGTGAATTTTGGTAGATTATTCAATTTTTTAGAAAATAATTGGATAAATGATGAAAATGGTGTATAATTAGAAGATTTTGGAAGAAAAATGATGAATTAATGATTTTTAATAATTTTAGAGGAAAAAATGACAAAATTCGAGTATATATGTGTGTGTATGTGTGTGTTTATCTATATATATATGTACAAAAAGAAAAGGAAAATAAATTAAAAAGAAAAAAAATACATTCCACTGCCCGGGCCGAATTTTTGGGCGCACAAGCTGTTAGCTCGTGCGTGTTGAATCCAGGCTAGGCTCGTTTTGGGCTCCAGGTGCGAGCCTAGGTCATGCCAAACTGGCCCAGGTGCGTGGGTCGGCTCACTCGCCTGGGCGACCCACGTGCCAAGCCCATCTTTCTGCCCCCCTTTTGTTTTTGATTTTTGGTCAATTTTTGCTTGAATTTTTGCTTATTTTTTGGGCAATTTTCTGTAGAAAAAACTAGCATAGCACCTAATTTTGAGCTTCATGTTTCATCCATCTAATCACACCTCATGAGCAAACCAATGTAAGTTGCCAACTAGTCATCTTGCATGGCAATTCATGTGCCACGTGGATGGCCACATGGCAGCCCATTTGCCAAGCAAGGGAGCCCATGCATACAACAAAAACCTCCTTCGAGCAAGAAATTTCAAATTTTTCAGATTTTTCTACCTATCTTCCAAAGCTTCTATCTCCTTCATTTGATATTTGTTTTGAGTGATCTAGGGCTTTTTGGAAAGCCCTTGCCACCTTCTACAAATCCCATAAGAAGTTGGTCGAATCCCAGAACCGATTGAAGCTGAAAAGGCCAAGAATAGTGCTACTCAACACTGTTGGAAACCTAGAAAACAGAGAAAACAGTGTGGGTCTGATCTTTGGAGTGTCGATTCCTAGGCCATTTCAGGTCTATTTTTTATGTAAAACCCCTCCTCTTCTTCCTTATTACAAGTATTTCAATGTCCAAGTAACAGAAATTAGATTTTGAGATCCTTAACACGTTTTGTTAAGTGATGAAGTTGATTGTTTGATCAACTGTTTCAATAGTTGATGCGGGAAATAGTTCTGGAAGGTAACTTTGAAGCATCATTTGAAGAGGCTAGAGACGTCCGTTTGGACTGAAATCTGAGGCATTTTAAACCCCATACCAGACGCTACACCAAGGTATAAACTCCAACCCCTAAGCCTCTGTGTGCAAAATTTTATGTTTATGCCAAAATGCCTACTTACATGCTAATTTTTGGTACTTAGAAAAAATTCTTAAACAATTGATAGGTGCCATATTGTAGGGTGGATTTAGAAATACTTATGGCCATGATTGCTTATTGTTCTGAGATGAGAGTTGAATTGCCAACATTTTGGATTATGAGTTATATAAAATACGTATGATAAGGCCTCAAATTAGTAGGGCAATAGATATGCATAGGCACTTGGAAAACTATAAGAAATGAAGTTTTGAATAATCTGTTACATGACAGAAAAGTATGAGACTAGTTGACTGACCAAATGTAGGCAATTTGAGCTGAAATTTGGTGGAGAGATCACTGGATATGTCAATAGTATATGTACCAAATTTCAAGCCATTCTGAATTTCTGAATTTAGAAAGTAGGTCAACCAATTCACTAAGGGATTGCCTATCATAGGAAATACGGGATTTCACAGTCCCTGTTAATGCACTTAGAAACCTTAGTAAATAGTGTCCAAAAATTAGAAATTAAAATTTTGGCAAAGTTTTAGGCAGTCTGGATGAAATATGGAAAGTTTCGCATAAATTCGACTTACGGATTGATCGCAGAAAAATCGGCAAGTTCGTTGTGCAAGAGAACAAAAAGCTTAAAATTAGGCTAAGTGTTGGAATTTGAGAATTTTAACCTAAATAACCCAATTGACCTATTTTGACCTAATTTGGGCACAAATTGACCAAGAGTGACTAATTTGACCACGTTGACCATAGTTGACCAGGTTTGACTGATTGACCGAACATTGACCGAGATGATTTGGGTCGATCGAAACCGAGTAGGGATAGTGAGATTAGAGATTAATCCACAGTATGGAAAGAACTGAGATTGAGTTTAATTAATGCAGATTCGGGTGAGCACTATGGGACTGGACTGGGTCGATTGTCGATGGGACATCGGTGCGCAGGACCCGAGGTGAGTAGTTTGATTCAGGTATTTTTTATGACTTGTATTCCTTGCATAAAACTTGTGTGAAATGGCATGGTTTAAATGGTTTCACGAGATTTAGATAGATCTAATTGGTTTTAAGATGTATAGATGTACACGGGTAGTGAGACCATAGGCTCGAGGGTCGAACGTCGGGCTCAGAGTACGTGATGTGATTGAGATTAAACTCGAGGTCCGAGTGCGGGGTTAGGGCACATGATCGATGCGCCTAGTTTTCGACCCACTCGAGTGATGGCACTCGAGGACCGAGCGCAGGATTAGGGTATTCGAAGAATATGCCTAGCTTACGACCCGCTTGAATGGCCAATATACCTAACTCAAAACCCGCTCGAGCGAATGACCATAGGTTGGGTTTGTTGAGTTAACCCTAGCCTGGATACGTTTTTAACTTGCATAGATTTGAAATGTTTTTATGATGGTTGCATTATTTAAAACTACTTTTGTACTTTGTCATGCATTCAAATTTTACATTATTTCTGCTGCTCATATATACATGCCTTGTTCTGGAGTATTGGTTATGGCTGACACATTGATCTTTCTACTCACTGAGCCACGTTGATTTTAGGCTCACTACTCTACCACTATTTCAGGTTCTTTGGTGGCTGATAAAGGGAAAGGCGTGGTGATCGCCTAGTTCCCTAATGATTCTTGTTCCCTTTTCTGTCTTTTGATTTAGAGGTTGGTTACTCCTTGTTTGTATATAAATAGTCAACTATGTATTTTGGACAAGACAGATATGTAATGAAATGTTTTCTCTTCGTATGTTGTTTGCTTTCGCTTTTAAGTGTTCCAATTATTCTGATATTGTTTGTTATATAAGATTGGAAAGGGCTTAACAATGTTTGGGCGAATTTGACATGGTGAGTGAGTTCGTCAGGCCACTATGCCGGTCGAGCCACCCTTGGCCTAAGGAAGGGGTCCCAACAACACATGCTTCTTGATGCCTGTAATAAAAGATTTGACAAATAGGAAATTCTGATAATTGAATTGTATGGTTAAGGTAGCCATTGTATGAATGTAGTCTCAATTGTAGTATTCAAACTTTATACTAATCTTATTCCTAAAAATTTTTGTACTAATCTTATTCCTAAAAATTTTTGTTTGGATGCATGAGTCTAAAAAAAAGAAAAAAAAAGCCAAAACAAAACACAATTCGAAAGTCTAGTTAACATTTTATTTGCACTAAAGCCCTATTTGATTGCATGAAAAAAAAATTATGAGAAAATGTCATTTTTTCATTAAAGTATTGTTAAAAAAGTTTTCTCATGCTTGTTTGATTGCATATGAAGAAAGTAATTATTTATACTTCATATTTCTTTATGTACTAAAAGCCTTTATTTCATTAGAAATAAAGATGAATTTTTGTAACATGTCACTTCTCACACCCCAAATCTTAAGGATGACAATTTGTGACACGATACAATAACTCAATACGAACACGACAAAGAGTTAATGGGTTTAGGTTTAGTATAAAGGGGTTTGAATCAAAATGAATCAAATACTATTAAACACAACTAAATACGGATTATAAATAGGTTAACCTGATAAACCCAAAAATAACATGTTTAACATAATTATAGATAAATAAGAAACAAATTATAATTAAGTTAATTTAAAATTAATGTATTTATTGATTTGTTGATAATATTATTTTTTTATTTTTAAACATAACTTTTTAAATATTTAATTTATTGTAATATATTTATACTTTTATTAATATTTTTTTATAAAACATTATTTTAAAAAATTGATTGTAAAAAGTCAAACATATTGTATACAGGTATATAATTATAAACACGGTTACGATATGACTCATATACCAAATAACTCATTTATGACACGATCTGTTTACAATATATGTGACATATCCCGTTTATGACACACTGACAAGAATTGCTACCCCTATCAAATCTTAGATTCTTCTCATAGAAAAATCTCATTTTTTTCACTATAATAAGTAAGAAAAAGTCAAGAAAAGAAAATCAAGAAAAGACAAGAAAATTTTCCATTATGACACTAAAGTTACCAAATACAAGAAAATATGTTTTTTAGAATATTTCTATTTTTCTCAAAAATATTCTTTTTCCATATAATCATACAGGGCTTAAAGAAAACAAATATTGTCGTAAGAAAATATTATTTGTGATGATACTAGCTATAAATTGAACGCAGAGACCTATTTACATATATATTAATGTAAATAGGGAAGTATTTGCCACATGTGAAATTAATAATATTATGAGCAAAATTAGATTACTTAAAGTCCTGACTTAGATCTTTAATACCCCAAATAAAATTATCTCAATTGATTTTGTACATGATGAACCCAGTATACATGAACCTGACTCTTGTAGGACCATTAATTAATTGGTGCACAAGTGTAATAACCCAAGTTTTCGAAGCAAAACAAACAAACAAACAAAACAAAACAAAAAATAGGACCGTGGTGTTGTATCTCAAATTCGTGAGAAAGATTGTTCGTGTGAGGACCGGGGTCCTAGGTTAGGAGAATTGTGGTCTTGCGATAAAAAATTCGGGAAAATCTTAGCAAGACTTGGTATCACGATCCTGCAATTCAGAATGTGTTAAGACCACAATCCTAAACAACGGTCCTGCGACTGAAAACTAGAAATGGAAGGTTGTTGAGGGACTATGTCGACCCTACACAAAAAACCCTAAAACTCGAGGTTCTCGACTGTGTGTGTATATATATATATAGATATGTGCGCCCAAAGAACCCTAATCACACCAATTACTTTGTAGCCGCTCTCCTCTGCTGGCAAAACAAGCCCTCGCCACTTTTCTACAACACCCTTCCCTTCTCCCACACGCATCATGAACCGAATATACTCAATCCCAGCCATTCATATCTTACAAGCATTGATAGAAGGAGAACGGTGTTGTTGGAGAAGAATCCAAAAAATGACACTATTATAGACAAGTAATACATTAGTTCTCACCATAGTTCACGTTTACTACCACTGTGTGCACATACCTTGAGATCATGTGTACTATTTTTGATAAAATAGTGCACATAAAGCATTTAAAAGTGTTCTGACAAGGTGAACAATATGAACAATGTTTTTGAATCTAAGTTTAGTGTATCGAAGCTAATACACAAGATAAACAGAGAGGTAGAAGTACATGCACGAGCAATGCAACTTTTCTATAAATCACGTGACTACGGCGGTGTTAATCGCAGTAGTGTACACTACACGTTCCTCTCGGGTTGCTACGGTAGCCTACCGCAGTAACACATCCCAAAACTTATTTTTCGTCTTCTCATAGACAAACCTTGACCACTGCGGTAACCCTTTCCATTACCACAGTATGCAAAAGAAAGACATGATAGCACATGTCTGCTATGACCTATTTGCACACCATCCGCCACGTAAATTAGGAAATCATTATGCTATGGTTTAAGACACCATGAATGCTTACATTATTGAGGATAATATACTAAATCACAAGGTTGAGGATTCGAAACTGTACAAGGCAACTAGACGAGTGCCCATGGGATACGAATGATAGGTGAGGATGATTATCTTGATTCTTAGTCTTATTTGAGTTTCAAATGTTAAACATGATGCTTGTGAACTCTATAATAAATGCCTAGAAGCATGTTAGGTTGTATTTAGACATTGATTTGATATTATGATGTTTTCTGTTGGTATAGTGATGTATAACGTGATTCTTGATTCTATGCTCATTATTTACTTACTTTCATAACATGTGAATTGAATAATTATATATGTCACAGTCATGAAATGATTATTAAGTTTGATTTACTCGAATGACATCAATTGTTCTATACTTTTAATGCTTAACATGATGAGATGAATGACTGTGTGATCCTAATTATAGTTAAACTAAGACTTGAACCACGTACTGGCATGGCGGTCCAAGAGGGATCACTATAGGTGTTCTCCCAAATGGAATGATGGGTTAGCCCCAAATTCTCGATAATAGAACGATGGGTGTGACACTAATTCTTTGGTGATGGAGTGATGGGTATGACCCTAGTTCCAGGGTTGGATAATGGGTGTACCCCAATAGTCATTAAGCATCTGGTGGAATATGGCATATAGTGGATTTTCCTTGTATCCTTGATATGATGATGATAAGAGAACATCAGGGTAAAGCCTTTCGGTCAAAATTAATAACTGATGAACAACTAAAGGTTTAAAATGTCTAATGTATGTCAAGTGTTTGCATGTTTGATATTTTGACTTGAATAATATTATAGATGTACTGCGTATGATCCATTGGGCTCTTGAGCTCACCCCGCATTTTCTTTTTAGGAGATCATTGAAGAAACTCGTCTGGCGAGTGTTACTTAAGAACATGACAGTTGTAGATCTTATGGTCGAGATTATTTGTTGATGTTTAATTGAGTGTTGAGATTAGATGGGGCATATGGCACATTAGATTATTTTATATGTTGAACCTTTTATTTTGGGTTGGAGTATGGCCACTTGACCCAAGTTTTGGATTGTTACTTGAGACTTTTGCTATGATATTCATTATGTTTAGATATCTAAAATTGTTAGCCTATTTATTAGAATTATTGCTTTCTATTTCCTTGAGATAAGTATTGGTGAGTCTAAGAATTAGATGGATTATTTATGTGGGATTTGATATGTCTAGAAGGTGTTTCATGAGAATATAATGTAAGAAAAGTAATGTCTCGATTCTCGACAAATGACATATATGGGGTGTTTAATAATTTATGGGCATGCCTCTCCATGTGTGAGCCATATGTGACAAAAATAAATAATTGAGAACGAGGGTGTTACAAGTATGCCAACAATAAGAAAAGTTACACTTTGGATAGCATAGTAGAGCATTTTCCGTACAATCATCAAACTATATAAATAACTACAAATGAGATTAAAAATAAAATAAAATAATCTAATGTCACCATCCATATATATTCATTAACAAGTTGGGTGGCAGCATAAAAAATTGGGCTGTTAATTAATATCAACGTCTACTTTCTTCAGATGATTAACAATAATCAAATTGTTTCTTTTTAAGCAAAAAATCTGAAATATTAAGCTTTTTTAACACAAAAGATAAAAAAAAAAAAACTTGAATATCGGGCCAGTATTGTAGTTCAATATAAACTGCAACACACTTCCTTACAGTGCGTTTCAATGCAATCAGTTATGTATTGTTACAAAATGACGTAGTTTGCACTATAGTGTCACCCAGCTAATTGATTTAGCAAGGCATGAGTCATAAAGTAAAAGGGGTTGGTTTAGTCCTGGAAGGAAACAAATGGGATTGGATTAACCAAATACGCTTTTTATAGTTTGGTTGTTATCAGGGATGGAAACCGCACCAGAGGCATTTACCGACCTACCAGCAATTGCATTCTAAATTAAAGTGAAAAAGTAGCAATTGTTGAGCAGTTCTCCGTAGAATTTGCTTGGAACCACATGCATGCACGCAACCCCACTACAACTTCCCTTCCCTTTCTAGGTGGCTCAACCCATTTACGGAATGAAGATTACTATATATATATATATTTAAGCAGATGTCAAAATCCATGTTGAGCTTTCGCACTAATTAACTTGGTGGTAGCTTCCTCCTTCATTTCCTTAGGATGGTGTCTTGGAAATGTAATTCAAAAAGATTGATTCAGATCTCTTGGATATTGGACACTCCAATGTAATAAAGAAAACAAGGTACTTTAAGCTCTTCGAAGAAATATGCGTTGAGCCCATAAATTCTTAATTAGGGCTATATTATGTCTGTGCTAAGGGTGTTCATTAACCCGATTAACCCGACCGAATCGATCAACCCGAATCTTTTGGATTGGTTTGAGTTGGGTATTAAACTATATTTGGGTTGGATTGAGTTTTAAAATGCTCAACCCGAACAGTTTGGGTTAGGTTGTGGGTTTAACCCCCGTAACCCAAACATGACCCAACCCAAACCGAAAAATACCCTAGTTGTTGCACAACTGATTTGGTTCTAAAATAAATATGATTCAAGGATATGATACATTTTGCTACTTGAAAAGAAAACATAAGCATGTTGTTCAATTTTTTGTATTAGATCGATGCATTAACTATTATACATTTGATAAAGGGGCTCCCTATACTCGTTTTGTATTAGATTGATGCATTTAACATCATTCTTTATTTATTACTTTGTCTATTGCTTAGTCATATATAATATATTTATGGTATTCCTATTATTGTTCAATTTATTATCAATCAATATTCTTTACCTATTTCAAAATTGTTCTAGCTAATAATTCTTCTTGTTTATTTTCAAATCATCATCTTCCTATTCGAATTTTTACTAATGTTCTTCTCATTTCTTGTAATTTTTCTAATTTAGTCTCGTAGCTTGTGGTTCATTCTCCTTATATTGCTTTTTCTTTATTTATAATATGCTTACCTAGGCAAAGAATGTTAATTTTAAGTAGACAACTTGTAAAAATTTTGAAATTCAACCAGATAACCTAACCCAAACCGAACCGAACCTGAACTGTTTGGGTTGGGTTGGGTTTAGTCGTAGATTGGGTTGGGTTGGGTTTCAACTATTCTAATCCGAACGGTTTAGGTTGGGTTGCGGGTTTATCCCAAACCCGACCCAACCCAACCCACAAACACCCCTAGTATATGCCCTTAATTAATAAAAGTAAATGATTTTATTTAGATAATTACATAGATGACATGTCTCTTTCTTTGACTTTGCTTTTTGCTCTCTAAACTCAAAAATATAATAATTCTCCGTCATTCACCTTAAGTCTCTGTTAAAGGTGAGGACGGAGCATGTTAGAACAAACCCTCCGTATTGCTCTCATGGCTACCGAAAATGAAAGGCGTTAGAGGTAGAGATACAAGCATAAGCATGGCTAGAAAGATTCTTTGCTCTGGTCTTCAATGAATTGCAGTCTAATATAGTTAAATATAAAAGAATTTTTAAAGCATATTAAGATATTAAATTTTAAAATAAGAATTCTTCAAATTTCAAATTAAGCTAAATGAGAACATATCATATTTTATTTTAAAAAAAAAAATAGATACTTTAAGCCCTTTTAACTTTTAGGAAAATGCAAATAAAGTCTGTATATCTAAATATCTAAAGGTGCCTATTCATTTATCTATTAGTAGTGATCAATGTTGAAATTGCATGCAAATGCAACTACATTAACCATTTTGACATTAGCTTTTTAATATCTACTAGTATGTAAACCATTCTACACATCGTTTATTTATTTATATATAGCTATGCAAGTATAATTTTAAAATATACATGTGTACTACGTCCAACTTAGAGATTTATATGGTTAATTAAAAGTTGATTGTAATCTAGTTGTAAATGAATCAATGAGGTAACTAAATCAGCTTAAGCTTAGGTAGTTGTTAGTCAGAGTATTCAATAGAGGGTGTTTGTTATTGTTATAGGTGGTGAGTTCTAAACAAGCCGAGACTAGATTTAAATATTTATGTAGAACTGTACTATATCCAAACTTTAGACTAATCTTTCATCCCTTAAAAGGGTTAGTACATGCAGGATGATGAAATTAGTCAAAGATAAAATAAATAAATAAGAGGAGGCATAATGATTCTATTCCCTTATTTTAGCCATGTCATTGGCACCAATTTCCAGTACACAGTAGGAGAGTTTAAGAACAAGCTAATATAATTTTTGCAGTTGCACTTTTTACTTGCACCTTTCACATTTATAATTATTAGATTAATAAATATACATATCCAGATATGCATGTATCGCAGAATAAACTAATTAATGATTTGAAATGGTGCAAAAGTATATAAAAAGCATAGAATTTCCATAGCCACATTAACATGGTCTTAGAATTAGTTCAATTAACTAAGCCTTGAATTTGCACATAAATGGTTATATCATCCCCTTTCTATACTGATCTCTATGAAAAGTATGTTGACAATCCTTTCGGTGGTGCTTTGTCGACTTCCATAATCCTTTGTGTAGCCTACGTACGTACTTTGATAAATTAAAGTAACTCGTTTATGTTGCTAGGAAGTACTTCACGTAACTCGTTTTATTGGTTAAAAAGTAAATCTCCTTCCAGTGATGTGAGATCAATATGGAGAACCCGGATTTCGTTAGAAGATGGAAAACCAATTAACTTATAATAGGGTACACTAATGCGTGAGGACGGCAAAAGCTTGCACATGACATTGTGTTGTAGCAAGTTCTTCAATTCTTTAAAGAATTAAGATGCATGTGGAGGAGAGCAACATTGCTAGAATTGAATCCAAGTATGTAATAATCAATAAATGGGTTTCAGACTTATTTGGGACACGACTCCTTTATGACACGATTACATGCATGAATCATCAACAAATAAATGGACGGATGAAGCTTTAACGCAGATATTGTTATATATATGATTTTCCTCTTGGCGTGCAGACCAAAAAGATTGGAATTAATACTGTAGGTAGTGAGCAAAAAAGTAGAAAAAAATAATAGTGTTGATAATGGGTGGGATGCTAATTGCTAGCCGGAGAATAT
>JAJIYU010008409.1:0-18078 GCA_030144865.1 Tinospora cordifolia | reverse complement strand
TTGCCAAGAAGGAGGCTTGAAGCACAAGATGACAACTCAACTCTTGTTGCTTGGGATGGTTTGAGTTGTGAGCATTGGGGGGTTTATATAGGCTTCAAAAGGGTTGAGAATAGTAGTTTTTGGTGAAAAACTTGCTAAAAATTCAAATTTTCGTTCCCCCCAAGCATAGAAGAATAGTAGGTATTTTTTTGGAATTTTTTGGAGTTTAGAAACATTTTTTTCGGATTTTTTTTAGATTTTTAATCGAATTTTAATTAATTAAATCGAATTTTCGTTTATAATAAATCAGATCCCTTAATCTCAGTCGTCAGATCTTCCTAAAGATTCGTATCGTGATCAGATTAGGCGGACGACATCTGGAACGTTCGATCTGCCTCGAGACACGCGTTGGGATTTGATCAACACTGTCAGATCGTCATCGGATCATGCTAACACATCAGATCTTCGATCTCGACCGTTGATCATCCTTGAGCGCAACACCAGTTCGCGATGAAGATCTACTCGGCTTTGATTTCAACCGTTAGATGAACTCGAATACAGTGTGCGGATCGGATTAGGCGGAAAAAACGAAATCAGCCTGGACCGTCGAATTTGTTTTGATCGTCTGTGCACCGTCAGATCATCCATGATCGGTGCATTGTTCGCGATCTACTCCCAGCGCCTTGATCTGGGCCGTGCGATGATCCTCGAGTCACGCACTTGATCAACCATCTTTCAAATCAGCACCATTCGATAATCATCGAGATTCGTAGCAATATTGATTTCTCATCTGAACCACACAATTCGCCTCGAACACAGTAACGATCTAATTTCTATTTTGATCTGAGCCGTGATCTGGACCGTTGGATCAGAGAGATTGAACGTGAACCGTTGGATTGACGTGATTCGGTGCACCCGAACGTTGTTTAAGCCTTTGATCTGATTCGTTGGATCAGATAGATTGAATCTGAACCGTTGGATCGTGTTTCTAATTACAAAATCCATTCCTAAAGCTTCTATAATCCGAATTTTAGCCAATTGGACACTTCTAAATTAATAAAAATTTGATTTTCTTGTATATTCCCTTCCATATTGATGATTTGCTAAATATCTTCCTTTTCTAATTATTTAATATTGCATTTATTTTGTATATTTTCATTTCTTTAATATTTAATTAATGCTATTAATTAAATAATTAGTATTTCTCATTTCCTTGAATTATATTTTATTTGTTATTTCATTTTTCATTTTCAAGTAATAAATTATGTAATTATACATAATATTCACATAATGTTTGATTTATTTTTAATAAATACATTTTATTTAATTATATACATTTTTCTTTGTACATATTCCCCTAATATGTAATTACGACATTTATTATGTTAAATACACCTTATTTACTCACATATTAGTTAATATGTGCATTTATACTTTATTTTTTTATTTATTTTACTAAACCTTAATTTTTTATTTAATTATCAAATTAAGGTTTTATTTGTTTAATTTTCACAATATCTCTAATTTATTTTATTTTTCATGTGCCAACCCACCATTTGCACCCAAATTTCTTAAAATCTTTGAAATTAATTTATTTGACTTATTTTATTTATTTTCCTCAAATTAATTATTATTTGACAAAATTTTGGGATATTACAACCTACCCTCCTTAGAAAAAAATTTCGTCCTCGAAATTTGTATATACTTATTCGTGTGTCATTTCGTTAGGTGTTTCCGACAAATGGGTTGGTTTTGACTAATTTGATAAGCCTAAGGGCTTGAGTCATTGTAATTATTTTGGTGGCAACCTCTGATGTATTCGAAGCTACATGGTTAAGGAATTTAACAATTAATGAGATTCACTAACTTCCTAGTTCACATTTAGTCTTGATCAATTTATTTTTAGACTTAAATAATTTCTAAAATAATTATGTAGTCTAGATATCAGTTTCATACATTAAAATTTATTAATTAAGTGTTCTTAAATTTCTTAGTTCTTATGATTTAAATAAATTATTCATATTTTTAAATAAAATGATTATGAACAAAATAAGACTTCTAAATTTTATAAGCTTAGTTTCAGGGCCTAATATTTCAATATTTCCTTATAAAAGATTTTAAATTTCTAAAGGTTTATTTTTCAAGCTTTCATTTAATCTAATTAATTAGATTGTTTTATCTCTTAAGATTATTCCTCATCTATTACATATAAAACTTTATTCCCAATTTAAATTAAAAGTTTAACAGTGGGGTTCCCTTTTTAACTTGGGTTTCTACCACATTGAACTTCGGAAATCTTAATATTCATATTTCGATATTTATTCAAAGTTCACGCAATTTAACATAATAGTTTTAGCATAAAATATTTAATAAGGTTTCGAATTTTTTCTATGTTTTCCAACTACAAAGTTACGAATTTTCTAATTTTACTTCGCGTGTCTAATTCAACTAAATGATTAATTTTGAACTATTTAAAATTTAAAATCAAAAGTTAAAAGTGCCATACCTTTTCCAAATCTAAGTCCAAAACTAGACATCGTTCGTCTTCATCCTTGCGCAAAGGATGATCAATGACTAAACCAAATTAAAATTTCACTGTTACAACTTCATCTTCTGCGCTCCTTCTTGATTTCAATAGTTGTCCAAAATCAGAAATTGAAGCCAACGAACCAGATGGCGTTTTCTCTAACTTCTGTTGGGCGATTTACGGCTAAAACTAAAACCTAATCTTATTCTAACTCCCCATGCTTCAATCTCCCATCCAATGATTCTTCTTCTATTCATGCTTCACGGACATCATGTATTCCATCCACACCAATTCAAGTCAATATAACACATCTTCATTGTTCTTCAGTTCCATTTCCAGCAGCTCACGGAACAGGTTTTGCACACCCACAGCAACACACCCATCGCCTTCCTATTTCTCTGTTCTTCATTTTCTTCTTCGTTCAGCTCCCCTGTCACTCACTCCAACATCACACACCACATGGCAGCACTCCTCTCGTTCAACCACTCAACACACACCGCTCACCCCATTCTTCTGCCTCACGGACAACAACTGGGCAGCCACCAGCTCCAACTTCCTCCCCTGTTCACGTTTCACGATAACTGCAACCACACTCACACACACATCTCATCGTCACCCCTGTTCTCTGCTCATCTTCCCTGCATGTCGTTCTTCTTCATTTTTCATGTTCAACAACAGCAGCATCCTGGAGCAATAGCAATGGCAGCAGCAGCAAAAGACGGCAAAACCAGCGGAGCTGGTCTTCTTCCTTCGTCTTCTTCTTTGTTCGGTAGCAGGGGACAATAGCTGTAATAGCCTGCAGCCTCTTTTTCATCTTCTCTTCTCTGTTCCTCCTCTTCCCGCAGGGGCAACCGCCAAGCCAGTAGCTTCATCCTTTCCTTCTCCTCCTCTGTTTGTGATGCTCAGCCAGCAGCACAACCACCAGAGATTTCTGATTTCCGTTCTTCATCTTCTTCCCAATAAAACATCACCCCCCCTGTTTTCATCCTCAACTCACACCCTTCCTCTGTTCGTTACACAAACGCACACCAACGACCAAAACAACCCACAGCTTCTTCTTTGTCTTGCAGTAGCATCAACAACACACCCCCAACCTCTCTTCATGGTTTGCAACACTCTGTAACTCCTCTTTTCCTTCCACCACAGCGCCCTCATCTTCTTTGCACGATCACACCCAGTAGCATCCCTGTTTCTCTCCTTCTTCGCTCTGTTCGTCTTATCAACAGCACCACCCAGAGTAGCCGTAGCCTACCGCTCCTCCTTCATTGATCATCTTGCTGTTGGTCCCCAAACCAGAGCACTGTTGCTCGTCTTCTCTGTTTTCGTTCCCTGCAGTAGCAGCAGCTACCTCGTCTTCATCTCCAATTTCTCTTCTCCGTTCTTCTTCCTTCCAGAGTCATCTTTCCTTCCAGGTTGACCTCTGTTTTTATCCCATCTCAATCGTCCCGGAGAAGCCAAATCACCGCCCCGAGACTTCCAGGTTGTTCCTGTTCCAATCGGTCTAAATTCCAGTTCTCGAATCTCTTTTTTTCTCTGATTACCTGAACTATTTTTAACTTTATAATATAAAAATATATAAATCTCTTCCTCATTTTTGTCACTTCTATTATATGTATGAATATTTCTCTCTCTTTTTTTTTTCCATGTTAATTTTTATAAGACTTTATTAAAATTTATAAATATTAATACACATATATAGTTTAATATCTTCTTTCCCTTTTTTTTTTCGGACCTATTCGCGACGTGGCATGATCACGAAGTTACGGGGTGTTACAGAAACTAAGCCTTGCCTTTTCAAATGAGAAATGTGATTGGAATTGGTTATGTTAATTGTAACCACTTTGTCAGAGTAATCATTTTATACTTTACTTTAATTATAATTTGGTCAATAACTATGCATGAACTAATTATTTTCATTCTATTTAGGTTTTGTTCGAGCCAAATTCACCAATTCTGTCAATTTCAAAAGAGTGGCACGTATGCCAGTATCCACAGGTGGAAGGTTGGGCCAACCACTATGAAGTTTTAGATGTATATGGAAAGAGAGATGTATAAAACGAAGAAATTATAAGTCTTATTACCCCGTAGAATGTTAGCTTAGTTCCGTCTATGTATTATCTCCCACAAGAAAACAGAGATGTAAATAAATACTTTTGTATACATAAATGAATTTTAGATGTATATGAAATCTTGCTTATTTATATGTCATGATAAATGACTGAACTTTCGATATAAATGCATAAAACGTAATTCATATGCACTATCGTCTTATTAAAGGTATTCAAGAGGGTACTATGACATGTTTTAGATGCCAGCTACAAAAAATCCATTTAACATAATCAGTTTAGTGGGTCTTAGCTAGACAGGGACAGGACACACCTAGTGAATCTAGGCCACTCAAGGCTGAGACCCAAAGCCTGGTTCTCGGCCACCTAGTGTCGAGATCGAAAGCTTGGGTTTTGACCTTGTTGTACCTAGACCCAAAGCTGGGTCTTGGCCCAGGTGGACTGAGATTTTTTGAAATGTCTCAACCATTTGGGTCGAGATCCATACCTGGGTCTTAGCCCACCTGGGCTGAGTTCAAAAGACTGGGAGGGCCGAGACCCATAAATGGATCTTAGCCTTGTGTGGTCAAGACCCAAGCTTTCAGTCTTGGTCCTGGGTGGCTGAGACCCTCTAAACCTATGGCTGAGACCCTCTTAACCCATGCTCAGGGCCTAAGACCCTCTAAACCTATAGCCAAGACCCTCTTAAGTTTGTTATTTTTAATAATTTTGGGTTGCACCCATAATTGCATTGTTTTGCTTTTAATATTCTTTTATTAAACCAAAATTTGTCTTTTACAATAACATAAATATTCAGTCTCAAAATGGTTGGCTTTGATCATAATTACAAAACTAAAGTAATTCACATATTAATTAAAGTAACTTAAATACTATAATAGTACAAAATATATTGTTCAATTATTGTTTAAATACATTACAATGGTCTAAAATATATTGATCTAAGTATCACAAGAGACCCTCCGCTTCCTTGCAAAGGCCCTTCGAAATGGCTGTGACGATCCAAGATCACCTGACGCAATGCGACTCGAAGGCATATTGACCTCATCAATAGTCCCGGAATGCACTGCTCCTCCAATGTTAATACCTGCGAGCACATCAATCATAGAGTCCACATCGCTGCGTGCTCCTTCATATGAATGCTGCTCTTTAGGTAATGATCTCCACTGTAACCCAATGTCGAGTGCAGTCTTAATTTGTTGGCACAAAAATTAAAACTATTAAAAGATAAGAAAAATAAAGAGTTGTTTAAATGCAAAACGTGAATAATAATTTTTTTTACCCGGTTGGCATCATTGTCCAAATTGTGGCTGCCATGTTCAGTCTCAGCTTTTGAGTTTTTGACAATAGGATGGGATATTGCTGAGAACCACTTGGTGTAACTTGGTGCTGAGTCCCATGGATAACGTGTCTCATCTCCTCGAACACTTACTCCCAAAACATGGTTTTGCCACCTCTCAAACAATTGTAGAACAAACATATGTTTTATATAATATTTACTTCTAGAACAACATATGTTTTACAGAATATTTACTTTCAGTAGCCCCTCACTCTGCTTTTATTGGCTCAATTGGCGCGTCAGGTATTGATTGTACATATCCTAGTTATCGAAGAAATCTATCGGGGTGGTATGACTCAACAATTTCTAAGAGTTAATTAGCCCAATATAAAAATCCAACTCTGATACAAGTGCATGCTCTCTTGATTCCCTATATGGATCCTAGTTAACTTGAAAAAGATATGACTACTTTAAGTTGTAAACAACATAGCCACATACTTATTGTTAAAGATTTCTATAACATTTAATACTTACCTCATGAGGACGCAACTGATTGATTGCCTGACGTAGCGTAAACATGTAGTCATCGTTAAGGCCCATCTCCATCCTTTGGGTCCATGTAACAACACGCGACAAATTATTATAGTAGTGGGGATTGGTGTGTGGATGAGGAAAATGACCATATATCCAACCCTACAAGCATCACAAATTTAAACAATTATCACTTATTTAGAAAACACAAATGTTTGAGGTTAAATAAGGATAACAAACATACTTTAAGTAGGGTGAGATATCCTACAACTTGACAAACCTTGGCTCGTGAAGCACTACCAAGCTAGCAATACAAAAATGCTAGGGCGGCTGCTCCCCATGCATACGACCCAATAGTATCCAAATTCTTCACAAGCTGAAGGAAGGACACATGAACTCAGGTACCATTCTTATTAGTAAACAGTGTACTGCCCAGTAGATACAAAATAAAAGCATTGGTAGTTGCTTCAACATTGTAGTATTCATTTATATTCTCTTTGGTCGTACCACAAAGATTCTTTAGCCATCTCTTACTTATTGTGAGCCTTTTAGCCGTTGTAATATTTTCAATGGCTTCTTCTTCAGACACACCAAGGCAGTCGCACACCAACTGCACAACACCATCGAACTTGATCAGTTTTACTGAAACTAATTTGCCTATTACTGGAATACCAAGAAGAATGCGAACATTGTCGAGTGTAATAGACACTTCACCAAATGGGAGGTGAAATGTGTTCGTCTCTGGATGCCACCTCTCAATGAATGCCGATATCAATGTCCTATTAGTATAGCTATCAGAACATGTGATTAACAGGCTCAATCTAGATCTATTGATCAACTCCTGTAGGCGAGCCTATTGTGGATGACATTCAAGGTTCCAAGCCTTGATCATATTGCTATGGTTGATACACTTCAGTGGGCCTCGATGCTGCATTTACAGAAGTTTTTCTTTTCAAAAAATTACATTATTAATAATTAATTGACAAGAGAACAACATATTTGAATATAATAAGTATAAAGATAAAAAATTACCTCGTTCCTCCATACTACTGTAGCAACATGGTGCTTAAAACTCTTAAGAACTAAAGGATCTGATGGACAACTAGGAAAAGGTCTAAGAGCATCTTCACCTTCTTCATGCTTTTTAACAACATGGGTCGCTTCATGTTCTTTGGCTTCTTATTGTTGTTGTAAATAATGCGAGGAGCTTTCACTGACCAACGGAAAATTAGACCTTGCCGCCATCATAGCTCGCCTACGTGATGTCGTCAATGGAGGCCTTGAAGAAGATGTACTTTCTGACTGAATGTTTGGTCTATTTTTTTGTAGCCATTGTCTTTTTGGGTCCCATTTCTGCATAAAATACAACAAATTATTAATTCATTATAATATTTAAATGTAAATGTGTAAATCAAAAATAAAATATCGTAATATTTAAATACCCAGTTGGGTTGAGACGGTGTCAACAATCTTGACTCAGTACACAGTCTCAGCCCTATTGGGTTCAGAGTGTGCAAGGAGTCTCAGCCGACTTGGCCGAGATTGTCTAGAGAGTCACAGTCTTAATGGGCCAAGACTCCCCATGGTGTCTCGGCCTCACAGGGCCGAGACTGAATTTCTTCGATGCAGCCCTATTTTTTGTAAATAATATATGAAACTGAAGCTTATAACAAAATAATTACGATAAAGTAACTTTAAAACACAAAAAACATATATATCTTACCAAATCTGAGCTTTTTTAGATGAGTTTGTTGAAGTCCGGTGAGTCAAACTGCGGCGGTGGCATGACTACAAAGCACTATTAAGTTGAAACTCCACTCTTCACGGCTGGCGCAAAAAATTTTCAATGAAACTTGGCTGAAATGAACAGGATCCGGTGAGCATAGTGTGGTTGGTGATGAGCACAACAATGTGAGGGACTTTTGGTGGTGATGACGGTGTGAGCAAAATATTGGGGAGATTAATGATAATAGTTGGGTTATCAATGATAGTAGTTAAGTTTAAATAATGAGTTAAGATTTTTTTTTTTTAATATTGGGGTGAATATAACAATATTTAAATTTGGATGGGGTGAAGTTGGTAATAGTGGCGAAGATAACCTCACCCCTCATAACATATCAACCCCTTAAGTTGGGTTTGGGCCATGTATTCAAATTTTTGGACCTTTTTAACCCTCACTTAACATTGTCATTTAATCTACTAATGTGACTATCACTTTATAGCCTTCATGAACAAATGGTGATGAAATGAGTTAATAGATGTTGGCATGGCATGTATTAGTACATGCTGACATGACTTACTGTTGGTAAAAAAATGTTTATTTTCCTTAATATAAAGAGTCATTTCAGCCCCTATGATGTAAGCCACAAAATAAATCAAGCCTTAAAAATAGATTTTAGGCCATTTGAGCCTTTCAACTCAAATTTTTCAGACCTTTGTGTAGCAATTTCACAGTTACTATGCTAAACTTTATGTTATGTATTAATTACACTTCAAATAGTTTGACAGGTGAGAAAACAGCCGATTCACTGAAATATATTCTTCTCTTCATATGCATATATATAAGAAAATTAATTAATTTAAATTTGTTATAAAATAAAAGAAAAACTACTAGAAGATCAAGGAACTACTAGAAGACAAACTTGAGAGAATAGAAAATGGAGAGAGAGCTTTTCATTCTCTTGATAATAGGTTAAATTTCAACCTTGGTACAAATTTTACAATGTAAGCACCCCTTTATATAGATTTTATAAATGGGGGGTTACATTAATCATAATTACAATATTTAAATAATTCATTAATTTGGACATGTAAGCCCAAATTAGGGACCATGTGTTTACAATTATGATTAATTCATTGATCATAATTACAATATTTATATAGATTTTAGGAATGTAAGCCCTACTGGTAAGTGACTAAGGACCATGTGTATACCTACCCTTAAAGGTGTCATTCTACCCTAGGCACACATATGCAATGTCAAGGCTAGGGTCAGGGTTTCATAGAGTTTTCCCTATATCTTCATGACCGTTTAGGCGAGCCTTTGGTTTCACCATAATCAACTATGTTAGGGCTCTATTTGGGAATCCTAAGAGACTTTTCCACACAGTTCAAAGGTTGAGAATATGAGTATGCCCTTGTTGTACATGTTCCTTCATTTGTTTATCTAAGAGCACCCCACTTTGTGCCTAGTTATAACATAGTATTATACAACAATCAACCATTAGTATATATCTCCCTGTAAAAGGGCATTCTTAAGGCTGAAAAGAGATAGAAAAGCAACACTTTTTTGGTAAAAATCTCACTAAATACCTGGTTGAATGTAGCTTCCTTTGTCTTCCAAAACGCACTACCACAACTCCTTCTCCAATTATGTTTATGTCCTCTTCTTGTTAGAGATTTTGGTGCCTTCTTTTTTTTGTTATTTCTCCTTGAAGTTTTAGGTATATGGAAGTCCCTCTAATGGTAGTAAAACGTTAAGAAAAGGAAGGACTAATAGGAGAAAGTTGGAGGATGACCAAGTGTGGAAACCAAGAGGGTGTTAGGTTAGATTTGAGGGTATTCTCATTTTTGGAGTGCAAGAAATGGAAAGGAAGAGGATCCTTGACATTTTTCTTGATACTCAACTCATTTATTCATGGAATGGGTAGAGAATTTAAATTATGGTAGAAGGGTGTTATTCATCGAGTTCTCCTTAAGGTTTCATGAGAAAGTCTCCATTTTGGAAGGTTAAGATTGAAGATGTGGTTATTAATCAAATGGTGTTGCAAAGTCTCTCTCCTAATATATGTTTTCACCTCCATGCACTACAACAAATGGCACCTATAACAAAATGCAATGTTTGTTGTTATACCCATGCGACAACGTTTATGGTGATGTTGTCGATTAAGGTGTTGTTAAACGGCCGATTATTTTCAACAACGGTCACGTGCTTGTTGTTGTAAAGCATTGTGTATCGGTCTAAAACTGATGTTACAACAACATTCGTCCGTTGTTAAATGCTTCAATCTTTTAATACATATTCGACAACAGTCAATATGCCCGTTGTAGAAATGTTATAACAAAAGGCGCACGTTGTGAAAACCCTAAACTTTATCAACGGTCTCAAGCCTGTTGTTGTAATGCGTTGTGTATCGGTTTAAAAACTGAGGTTACAACATCGTTCGCATGTTGTTAAATGCTTCAATCTTTTAACATATATTCGACAATGGTCATCATACCTATTGTTGTAGACACGTTATAATAACGGGAGAACGTTGTGAAAACCCTAACCTTTTAACCTTTCAACTATGGTCATGTGGTTGTTGTTGTATGTCCATCACTTAACAACATGCATGTGCCTGTTGTGAAAGCTCTAGTATTTCAATAACAATCGTCTGCACGTTGTTATATAATGTATCTTACAATGAAAAATGAACGTTGTCATATGTGTCGATTTTTCTAATTGTAAAAATATTTTATTACAATATATATTGCATATATTTACCTGTATCTATAAATTCATAATATAAAATAAAGATTATTAAACATTTGTCTTATCATTTTAAATGTCTCATTTAGTATCACTTAAGAATAACAAATTTGATAGTGCCAAACATATATACAATCCATAAAAAAGTATAATTATTATTTACCCTACTTATTGTTATTAATTATAATAAACAAAAATAAAAGGTTCTATAAGCAAAAATTATTCTTGAAGGACCATCACGTCTCATCTTGATACACAATCCAAGCATATTCTCCATTGTTTTAATATTTATATATACCTATATAAAAATGAACTTAATTAAATTAATTAAAGAAAAAGAATAAGAGTTAAAGTATTGCGCTATACTTTCCCTCCCGTGGACAAGAAACTCTATTATCCTTTTTCTTATGTTGGTGTGTGTGACTAGGTATATTAGAGTCAAAATAGTAAATAAGAAAATGGTCATTGTGCCATTGATTTGAGTATGTAATTTAGAGGGTAATACATCATTATGGGTGGTCTTCATAGTGGAACAATATTACAGTCAAGAGGGCACATGTCAACATTTTCTCTTTCAACTTAACATAGGATGTTCAAATGGTACCAATTAAATTTTAGTACAAATTATGAAAGATTTCAAAAATATTGCTAACTATAATAAATAATAGGCTAACTGTAATAAATAATAGATATTAAGTTTCAAAGATTATGACATTTCATAACAATGAATGTGACTCATTGGAAAGCTAAGAGACATAGATAGGTTGAAGATAACATCCAATTACAATGTAACAGGCATCATGGTTTTGGAATTTTAAGTTTTAATCTAATTGGATGCGACATATTAAAGCTATGACCTACTTGAAACAAAATCTAATTAACATGGAAGAAATATAACATGCTAGAAATGTCCATTATGCAAATAGATCTAAGTGTACAAGAAACTAGAATAAAAAAATAGGAATTAAATATCAGAAATTCATATTTAGAAGCTCATCAATTGCATAAAATATTCTATACTACTTCACTGTATAATTATTCATGTAAGAGATCTTGTTATATTTTCAGTAACTACAAAAGTAGACTCACCTTGATGTAGCCCAAGATAGATGAACACCTTGTCCCAAGCAAATGAAACCTTTGATGATCAACCTATTGCCGATGTCACACCTGGTATGATATTGTGTGTCAAGCATTACTCTACTAATAATATTGTTGGTTTAAATATGAAGATCGTTAATTTGTTTTATTTTGCCTAGGTCAATATTGTCATGAGAAATTTCATTCTTTATTTTAAGTTATGATGATAGTTCTTGTTTCTTTGGAGTACTTTCAATAAAAGTTGCAGCCTCCGCTATTGAATTGAAATCTTCAACTTCACCAATAACTGCTATAATTTTTGTCTATATAGACAAAAATGGACTGAATAGGAAGATCATTATATGTATATGTCTATGTGTTTGTATAAGGTATTCATTTGTCTTGATTGCACGAGAAAAATGGATTAGCAATAATAGGCTAACTGTAGTACAAACATTCAAATGGTACTAAATAATAGGCTAATTGTAATAGTTAAAGCAACTCAATATCTAACAAAGGCATATAAGAACAAAACCAAAAAGGATACTATGCATAATTTTACATGATCCATAGAACACGTAGCCCCACTAGTGGATTGGACACCTAGATTTATATGTTAATTTTTCTTAAAAGCATACGTGAAAGAGATGAAATTTCACATTGTTTATTAATCTTAAACCAAAAGCTATAATAATAATCAACATTGTTTATTTTAAACCAAAAGCTATAATAGTAATTAACAAACATTATAAGTCATGAATGTGAAAGAGATGAAAGTTGAAAATGTGAATGAAGAGTAGATACCTTATACTAAAGAAGAAGAACAGTAGCTGTGAGAAAAAAAGAAGAAAAACAGTAGCAGTAGTGACGGTTATGGAGGTGATTGTCCAAAATGAAGGTGTGATAAAAATAATGAGTAACAACCTTTTGAAGAAGTCAAAAGTTAGAGAAAACCTTTGTGTGACAAAAAAAATCTCTATAAAACCTACCATTTAACATAGAAGAAATGTATCAAAATATTGCAGTTTTATATAATAATTAAATTATAAAAGCATACCTATTTATAATAGTCTTATGTACTTCTTTAGCCAAGCAATTGTACTTCCAATAGCATCACTCAAGTAATGAATTTCTGATGTTAGTCTATATAAATCAGCATCTTCATTCACTACCTTTACAACCCAAACTCTCCAACAATCAAAGCCTAGTGGGAGGCCATGAACTTTAGCCTTAGGATCTGGAGAAGAAATATTTCCTACTACTACAACTTCTTCATCTCTTTCAGTTTGGGATGCTAATTCAATAATTCGCATCTAGCATTCTTAGAAGGCATTTTTTCATGGTTGAGCATGCTACCCTGTTGTGACTACATAATACATAAACAAATTAAAGATAATATAAACATTATAAGAATAAAAGTTTATAATTAAAGTTGGGTTCAAAATATAGTTTACTTGTGGTGTTTGAGCTTTTAAATATATCATATTCATGTCTCTTCCATTTAGGCTTTGAAGCTGTTGAACTATATCATAAAATATATTTCACTATATAAACTTAAGTAATAATTAAACTGCAAAATAATAAACCAAAGAAAATTTTAAGCCTAGTTATCACCTGTTGAGATTGCATTAAGAGCATAACAGTCAATGCTTCAACTCTTTCCTCGAGTATATCCATCTTCTTTGATTTTTCTTCAAGAATATTTATCCTTTCTGCTTGATCTTAAATTATATTTTCACTATAAGAAATGGCGCCTACAACAACATGCAATGTTCGTTGTTATACCCATACGACAACATTCATGGTGATGTTAAACGGTCGACTATTTTCAATAACGGTTACAAGCCTGTTGTTGTAAAGTGTTGTATATCGATCTAAAATTGAGGTTACAACAACGTTCGCCTGTTGTTAAATGCTTCAATCTTTTAACACATATTCGACAACGGTCACTATGCCTATTATTGTAGAAACATTATAACAACAAGCGTATGTTGTAGAAACCCTAACGATCAAAAGCCTGTTATTGTAATGCGTTGTGTATCAGTCTAAAAACTAAGGTTACAACAACGTTCGCACGTTGTTAAATGCTTCAATCTTCTAACACATATTCGATAATGATTATCATACCTATTGTTGTTGACGTGTTATAACAACGAACGGACATTATGGAGACCCTAACCTTTTAACCTTTCAACAACAGTCATGTGGTTGTTGTTGTATGTCCATTACTTAACAACATGCATGTGCCCGTTGTGAAAGCTCCAGTATTTCAACAATAATCGTCTGCACATTGTTATATCATGTATCATTCAACGAAAACGGAATGTTGTTATATGTGTCAATTTTTTTAATAGTAAAAATATTTTACTACAATATATATTGTATATATTGCATATATTTACCTGTATCTGTAAATTCATAATATAAAATAAATATTATTAAACATTTGTCCTATCATTTCAAATGTCTCATTTAGTATCACTTAAGAATAATAAATTTGATAGTACCAAACATATATACAATCCATCAAAAAGTGTAATTATTATTTACACTACTTATCGTTATTAATCGTAATAAACAAAAATAAAAAGTTCTATAAGCAAAAATTCTTCTTGAAGGATCATCACGTCTCATCTTGATACACAATTCAAGCATATAAACTCAAGTTCTTCATTGTTCCAATCTTTATATATACCTACATAAAAAAACTTAATTAGATTAATTTAAAAAAAAAGAATAAGAGCTAAAGTATTGCGCTATACTTTCCCTTGAGGTTAACCTATTAGCCCAAGAATTGCATTGTACTTTCCCTCTCGTGGACAAGAAGCTCTATTATCCTTTTTTTTATGTTGGTGTGTGTGACTAGGTATATTAGAGTCAAATTAGTAAATAAGACAATGGTCATTGTACCATTGATTTGAGTATGTAATTTAGAGGGTAATACATCATTATGGGTGGTCTTAATATTGGAACAACATTACAGTCAAGAGGGCACATGTCAACATTATCTCTTTCACCTTAACATAGGATGTTCAAATTAATGGTACCAATTAATTTTTAGTACAAACTATGAAAGATTTCAAAATATTGCTAACTATAATAAATAATAGGCTAACTGTAATAAATAATAGATATTGAGTTCCAAAGATGATTACATTTTGTAACAATGAGTGTGGCTCATTGGAAAGCTAAGACACAGATAGGTTGAAGATAACATCTAATTACAAAGTAATAGGCATGATGGTTTTAGAATTTTAAGTTTCAATTTAATTAGATGATACATATTAAAGCTATGATGTAACAACCCCAAATTTTGTAGCTTGTGTATGTCAAAAATATAAACTTTTTAAAAATATATAATAATGTCGAAAAATTAAAACTTCAAATTAGAAATTCATCAAAAATATAAATATGTATATAATAAAATAAAATAAACTAATATCCAACATTAGCTTGAATTAGCTTGAAAGATGAAATTTAGCATTGAAAATTTTCTTGGTTGATGAAAGTAGTAGTTGGGAAAGAAGATTAAATTGGTGATTGAAATATATATGTGTGTGTATATATATATATATATATATATATTATTATTGATGTGTATAAGCTTATAATAAAATAATAAGCAAATCAAAATGATTAGTAGTTGAAAAAAAAAGCCGAAATTCTGAAAAATTATGGAAAATGGTGCTTGAACCAAAACAATCTGGTTTGCTCGGTGCCGGTGGTGAAGAAGATTCTAGAAAATTCAAGGATTGAGCTTTGGCGGTGATGACCAAAATTTATGGACGATTGAAGCTCTTTAAAAGATGAAGCCAATCATTGAAGAAGAACTGAAGTGAAGAAATCTGGTTAGGGCATTCGAAATCGTGAACAAGAAGAGAACCAAAGAAGAAGAGGAGCCGAAGAAGAAGAAGAAGAAGAAGAAGAAGAAGAAGAAGAAAGAAGAATACCTGAAAGACGAAATCCAATTTTTGGTTTAGGAAGCAAGCTGGAAATTGGAGGAAGCAAGCTGGAAATTGGAGTTTTGGACTCAAAATCTCTGGGTTTGAGCGTGATAACAGAGGAAGAAAGGAGAGAAATGAAGTAGAGTTTTGATTTGGGGATTAAGGGATCTAAAGTTTTGTTTGGGGGTTTCGTTTGGTGCAACAAGGAAGAGTAAAATCTAAAATTTTTTATTCAATTCTTCAGCTTTGGACATTGCATAACAGAAGAGAAAGAACCAAAAATTTGGTTTTGGTTTGAGTGGTGCGTCATTCAACAAAAGATAAAAGAAGCATGATCATTTTTTTTAGTTTCAATTTTTGGTTCGTGATTTGAGCAAAAAACTGAAAATGTGATCCAAAGACTTGATGTTGTTCAAGAAGAATTAGAAGAAAACAGTTGCAAAATTTTTTCCATTTTTGGTTCTTCTGGTCGTTGAAACAGAGAAGGTAAGATATTGAATTTCTGGTTTTGATGCTTTGATTAAGTGGTGTGTTGTGACGATTTTGCTAGGGGATTTAAGATATTTGAACTGGTTAACATGGATTAACTTGATGAAAGTGAATTGGATTTCTGTTATGCATTATTACTTGTGATTTTTTGGTTTCATGTTGGCTAGAACAGAAAGATTGTAATCACCCTAAGTCTTATAATGCGTCCACGTTAACATGAATTTTTAAAAATTCAAAATAAATATAAAAATGACGGAAAACTTGTTTTTAATGACCATTATATGTTATATAATCAAGATAAAATTTATTAGAACATTCGGATAGCTAGAAACGTGCGCAAAAAAGTATTAAAAAACAAGGCATCTTGCTGCCGACCGCGGTCCGTCTGGTGCCGACCGCGGTTCGTGATGTGAAAAACCCAGAAAAAGTGCAGAACACACAGTAGACCGCGGTCCTTACAGGCCGACCGCGGTCACCAGTGGAAATGTGCAAAAACGAGAAAACTAGGTCACATTGGTGACCGCGGTCCGTGAAGTGCCGACCGCGGTCCATAAAGGGGTGACCGCGGTCCATAAAGTGCTGACCGCGGTCTATGAAGAAAAAACTGTCTGAGGACCGAGGTCCGTCTGACGCCGACCGTGGTCCATGAACGAGTTATATATACTTTTCAAGCGCAGAATTTCTTATTTGCACTGAAATTGCTTGGGATTCGGAGAGGAGCGACGGGAGAGCGATTCAAGGTGAGTTCTCTGATTTTCTTTGAGTTTTCTTTAAGATTTGAGCTCATCTAAGAATATCTATCAATAGTTAGTGAATCAAATTGATTAAGATCCGTTTTTGAACTTGTTGTTGTGGGTTTAGTGTTTGGAAACCAAGTCAAATGGGATGAACTGTTGTTTATTCTCTTATATGTGTGTTTGGACACTAGTATGATAAATTTAGGATGGTTATTTGGTTGTTGAAATGAAGGAGTTGATCTCATTAAAAGTGAATCCCGTTTTTAGGCTTGAATCAAGGGGTTTCGATGAGTAAATGACGTAAACAGTCATTCCCTAGTTAGTTTATGTGTTTAAATGATTATTGGGTGTCAAAAACACTAGATTTAAGTGTTAAATGGGATTAGTAATCACAAATATGGTGTACATGGGTGAGATCCCACTATTGGGTGAGAAATTGTGTGTAGACTGTAGTCCACACAGTACCGATTGGCGTCAATGAACTTGAACATTGTTTTTGGAGTGTTTTGGGTACACTCTAAAGCATTAATTGATAACGGACCTTTAGGTTTGGGTTAGATGTGTATTAAAAGCCTAAAGTAATGTATCATTACCATCTAATGATGAAGATTGACGATATTGGACTGCTGTGCGAGGGGCGACGATCCAGCAATATTCCGGCGCGTACAGGTGGGGTTGATTATCTCTTCCTCACTCTTTAGTATTATGCGGACGTAGGATGCGGAATGTGATCTATGTTTAAATTCCTGTACTTAGTATCATGCTAGGAATGTATGCTTTGGGTGGACTGATTTACATGATATCCTAATGTCCGGTTACTTGCTTTCTAGTACTAGGATACTATGATTAACTTGATGTCTGGTTGCTTTATTTACTTAGATTAGCATTTGAAATAAGCATGTCTGTATGCTGTGTGGAATGAAAACCATGATTGTGAAACTAAAGAACATTAAAGGTTTATTAAGAACTCCACATACC
>JAJIYU010008408.1:0-18002 GCA_030144865.1 Tinospora cordifolia | reverse complement strand
CCTCCATGTGTGTGCCAAAGTGCAAATTATTATTTTTTCATGAATTCGCCGAGTTCGGCAAATTCATTATTTTGTTTTTCATACCCATATAATATTTACATTCTATTATTAGAATATATATGTATACTCATATAATACTTACACATACTGTATATATCTATGTTATATTTATAACCATATAATATGTAATATTATATATATTTACACATCAACGCATTTACTATATATATATATTAAATTTACACCCATTTGTAATATTTGTAACACATTACTATGCATATATATATATATATATATTTTAACACATACCTATATATAATTTTGTATATATTTCTATTTTTTTATAATATTTATTTTGGATACCTTAAGGTTGCATCAAGATTTCTCAATTGATTTTATTTTACCTACTTTATTTTATACCTTAAAATATACATTATTTATACCAAAAATATTATAAATTCCTTCAAGTCAATTTCTTTTATTTAATTCTATTTATCAAATTTTGTACAAATTTTTGGGTATTGCACGCCATAAATTGCACGTACAGGAACAGGATACCTGATTCAATGTCTTCTACTCTAGCCTCTAGGATGCCTTGCTGCAAGCTGTATAACTTTGATGGAGTTTGACTAGCTAATTAACTTTCTGTTGAAGATGAACATTTCCTTATATGTTTGAAGATCCTATTTCGTGAAAGATGAGGATGATTTCAATAACATACCACATTCCATGCATCAAATTTGAATTTTCTTATGGGAAAAATCTCATTTTCCATCATAGTAAGTAGAACAAAAAAAAAAAAAAAACTAGGAAAAGGCAGGAAATGTCTTTTTACTAAGAAAATACCCATAAAAAATGTTCAATTTTCCAATGTAATTAAACAGTGGCCAATTTGAAAACACAAAAATAAAAAGAACTCTTAACAAAATTTCTTTACCAACCTCAAATAAATAAAAACAAGGTGTTGTACTTCATCTTGGACTCTCAATAAGTAATAGCAGAGCTCTAATTACACCTAAAAAACTTAGGAGAGCTCTAATTACACGTGAAAAACTTAAAAAGTTTCTAAAGAATGTGAAAACTAGAAAGTGGTAATATCTTATAGTGTTGATTTTCTGCCTCATTAACTTATCAATAGCAACATTTATGACAAACATTATCAAAAATAATGTTACATGAAAAGGTAAGCGCATAATTTTTTTTTTCAAGGTCATTTATAGTTTACATTTTTCTACTTATTAAAAATATTAATTTTTAGAATTAATACAACTGCCTTTTATGTATTTCCTTAATAAAATATGGGGCCTATGCCCTTTACTGCCTTAAGGCATACGGCATACGCGGCGCCACATGAAGGAAATAGCCTCAATCGTTGTGCCTCATGATTTTTAAAATCTTGCCTTCACCTGAACTTTACCTTGAGACTTTACTACATTTCAGCCTTTTCTACATTTCTCGTTTCATATCAAGCACTAGGAATTGTAATGTCATTCATTGGAACTTTTTTCTTAACAATTTTCTTGACACCCTAGTCTCCTTGGTTACCTCAGTTCATCTATTCCTTGGGTATTATAGGCACTCAAGGCCACTTCATCAATCAGGTTCCTTTTCTTGCAATCCCTTATTGCAATTCCTAATTGATGATACCCTTCCTTCTTTTCATCTAGCACACTTCATATGGAAAGCTCATGTTCCCTCTAGAAGAGAAGTGTTAGGATGGATATTTACACAAAAAAAGTTTTAACTCCGTGCCTGATTTCCTTGCCAACGTCAAATAAATCAAAAAAATGTGTAATGCACCCATCTTGATCACCACAAGTCCTATCAGAGTTTTCAGTAGAGAGAAGTACATGCTTTGAAAGGTGATCACTTGGTTTTCCTAGCACATGTAATACCACGTTGCCTTAGAATATCTACCTTTGTTGTTAACAACCAAGACCCATGTTGCTATCCCTGTCTCTTCGCTTCTAGGACACCATAAAAAAGCTCTTCTACACAGATGCACACAAAATCAATTAGAGTGGCATCGTCCGTACAGTTCAATGGAGACTCATTGACCACCATTAGAGTACTGAGACATGTTTGGTTGCTGGGGTCTCATGTTTCCATCTTTCAATACAACACACATGTAACTGTCAGTCACTGTTTTCTGGTATGAAAATCCCTATCTGCTTTAGATCCTATCTTTGTTAGAACAGTGAATTGTGGCACAGACGGTGCTTTGCTGCTTCTAAATCAAACGAGAGAATGGTATGAGCAAGAGCATGTGAACCTTAAAGAGGTAGGCCCCTCAGCTCACCCAATTGCCTCCCCTTCTTTAATGTTTACATCTTACTATATATTCATACACTACCACTAACCTTCCAACTGAAATCACAGCAAAGCATCAAGCTCCCCTCTCCTGTGTTCAACAAGTTCATCAGTGAGTTCCAATATCTTTGAGTTTAGGCTCTTTAATTCAAAAACCATAATGGGTATCCATTTGCCTTCCTTGGCTCTTCAAGCAAAACATATGTTGAAACTCCATTCCCTTCATGCTAGAAGCAAATTGTCTTCAGTTCCAAAAGGCCATTTTGCAGTGTATGTTGGCGAGAATGAGAAAAAGCGGTTTGTGGTTCCACTATCCTACTTGAACCACCCTTCATTCCAGAATTTACTGAGTCGGGTGGAGGAAGAGTTTGGGTTTGATCATCCAATGGGTGCTCTTACAATTCCCTGCAAAGAAGAAGCCTTTGTAGATTTAACATCTCGTTTGAATGCTTTGTAAAAAGAGAAGAATGGAGGAAACATGTGGGAACCATTCTGCATTTTTCTCTTTTACCGGGGCTGACTCATATTTTTTCAGAAGAGAGATGTTCTCATTCCTCTTCTTCATTTTGTTCTGTAATTGAGTGTATAGAATTATAGAAAATTAAAACTTCTCTGCAAAAATCAATTAATGAAAATTGCTTTTACTGTTTATTAAATTCTATCAGTGGCTAATATCAAGAATTTGCAAAATTTATGGTCTCACATTGGATTGATTGGTCAATTACAAGAAATATGCTGACTTCTTATATGTGTTTGCAATGCATAGTGGTGGATTTGGGTTATTGTTCTGCTCTAGAACTAGTAAAGTAAATTAATTCTTAACTTGATTTTTTCTACCAAATTTACCACATGGTGTTTACATTAAGAAAAAAAAAACAAAAACTCTCACTGACAGTCATCGGTGGATTCAATTCCACTAAAACAGATATACATTGATGGTAAAAACAACCAGTTCTAAAACAAAAATTAAAAGAATTCTCAACATGACTTCATTACCAACCTCAAATAAATCAAAACAAGGTGTTACGCTTCAACTTAGACTCTTATTAAGAATTAGGGGAGCTCTAAGTGAATGTGACAAAAACTTCTAAAACTTTCTAAAGAATGTGAAAACTAGAAAGTGGTAATATCTTATAGTATTGATTTTCACTAGCATTTTGGTGTATAACATGTGCCTCATTAACTTATCAATAGCAACATTTATGCAAACATTATCAAAAACAATGTTATGTGATAAGGTAAGTACAAAAGAATTGTTCAAGTTTATTTATCTTTCAAAATTTTCTACTTATAACGATATTAGTTTTCTAGAATTAATCTAACCGCCTTTATGCATTTCTTTCATAAAAATATGAGGCTTACACTTTGTACTACCTTAACACTTATGCCATGCCTCATGAAGGAAATTACTGCAATTGGGCCTCATGATTTTTAAAACATTGCCCTTTGCTCAACTTTCCCTTGAGACTTTACTATATTTCAGCCTTTACCAAAGCACAGCATTTCACTTTTCATATCAAGCACTGGTAATTGTAATGTTATTCATTGAAACTTCTTCCTTAATAATTTTCTTTCAGTGGGCCAACAAGCTGAACTAAACTTCCTAGTCTCCTTGTTTACCTCAGTTGGCCTATTCCTTGGGCATGATAGGCACTCTCTCTTCACTGATCAGATTCCTTTTCTTGCAAATCCTTATTTCGATTCCTAATTGATGATGCCCTTCCTTCTTTTCACTTAGCACACTTCATATGGATAGCTCATGTTCCCTCTAAAATAGAAGTGTTAAAATGGATATTTACACATAAAAAAGTTCGAACTCCAGGGCTGATTTCGTTGCCAACCTCAAATAAATCAAAAGGTGTAATGCATGAATCTTGACCATCACAAGTCCTATCAAAGTTTTGAGTACAGAGAAGTGCATGCTTTCAAAGGTGATCACTTGTTTTGCTTAGCACCACTGATGCCACATTGCCTTAAAAAATCCACCTCTGTTGTTAACCACCAATACCTAAGTTGCCATCCCTGTCTCTCCACTTCTAGGACACCATACAAAAGCTCTTCTCCACAAATACCCAAATAATGAGAGTGGCATGGTTCTTACAGTTCAATGGAGACTCATTGACCACCATTAGAGTACTGAGACATGTTTGGTTGCTGGGGTCTCATGTTTTCATCTTTCAACACAACACACATGTAACTTTTAGTCACTGTTTTCTAGTATGAAAATCCCAATCTGTTTTAGATCTTATTTTTGTTTGAACAATAACTTCAGTGGCGCAGATAATGCTTTCCTACTTCAAATATCAAAAGAGAGAATGGTACAAACAAGAGCATATGACGCTTAAAGAGGTAGGTCCCTCAGCTTACGCAATTGCCTCCCCCTCTTTAATGCTTAAATCTTACTATATATTCACATACTACCACTAATCTTCCAACTCAAATCACCGCAAAGCATCAAGTTCCCCTCTACTGTGTTCTACAAGCTCATCAGTGAGATCCAACATATTTGAGTTTAGACTCTTTAATTCATCAACAGTCATGGGCATTCGTTTGCCTTCCTTGGCTCTTCAAGCCAAGCAGATCTTGAAACTCCATTCACCTCATGCTAGAAGCAAAATGTCTTCAGTTCCAAAAGGCCACTTAGTAGTGTACGTTGGAGATATTGAGAAGAAGCGATTTGTGGTTCCAGTATCCTATTTGAACCACCCATCATTTCAAGACTTACTCAGTCAGGCCGAGGAAGAGTTTGGGTTTGATCATCCAATGGGTGCTCTTACAATCCCTTGCAAAGAAGAAGCCTTCATTGATCTAACTTCTTATTTGAATGCTCTGTAAGAGGAGAAGAATGGAGGAAACACAAAGAATACATGGAGGCACCCTTGGCAGTGGGGTGACTCAATTTTTTAAGAAGAGAGATGAGAATTCTCCATTTTGTTTAGTAAATGAGTGTACATAATTATAGAAAATTACAACTCCAAACATCATTTAATGAAAATTGCTTTTGTTTTTTTTTTTCTATATATTGTGTTCTAGTCTTGGAT
Source organism: Tinospora cordifolia (assembly GCA_030144865.1). Taxonomy (NCBI): domain Eukaryota; kingdom Viridiplantae; phylum Streptophyta; class Magnoliopsida; order Ranunculales; family Menispermaceae; genus Tinospora; species Tinospora cordifolia. The sequence continues at coordinate 12,651 of JAJIYU010008408.1, read as the reverse complement.
GATACCAGAACTCCTCAAATTCTTCTTCTACTATTTATGTCTATTCATTTATTTGTCAAACTATTTGATCTGTAAATGAAACATCAAGCTACTGAATATTGAACAACATTTATACTTCTTATTGAAGTCATCAATTCCTATATACTAAATAAGAAACCAACAAACAATTTTATCTTTATATCATCAAGGACTAGAACTTATTATGATGCTAAGTTGATGGTAATGTACAAGGGCTCCCGCCACTTATGTCTGCAATTTCTTATCAAAAGTATATATATGAAGCAATATTTTAAACTCTAGTGTCAATAATTACTATGGCTTGGTCCGTGGATGGTTGCTTGCTTGTTCCCCAACTTCTTGTTTCTTCTTCACATCATCATGTAAACTTAATCTCTTTGTTTTCCATTTTGAAGATTGTCATCCATTTCTGAATCTCATTTCTTTTATTTCTAATGACTTTCAGCTCCACAAATGGTGTTCTGCTCCACCATCATGATGAAGAAAATTACACGGAGACTAACAATTAGAGGACTAATAACAATGGTGGCGACAATTCGATTAAAAGATGTTTTATTCCATGATGATGCTTGCAAAGTTAAGCATAATAATATTAAAATTATAAGCTATTTAACACAATGTTCTATTGCCATAACTCTCATTAATAGACAACCACAATGAACTTGCTGCTTCATAGACATTCTTTGCCCACCTTACAAATGGTAGTATACCTCCATGTTCCATGGGATTAAGACCTTTTCTTTAGAATAGGAACTCAGTACATGATATGAGTCAATCGACAATCCTTCTGTTATTTAGAATTTGTTGTAAATATTGTTTGAAAAATGTTACAAGGATTGATAACTAAATCAGACACTCGCCATATATAGGTTCACAAGGATTGATAACTAAATCAGACACTCGCCATATATAGGTTCACAACTAGTTTTTTTTCCTCATGTTTCTCTGTTTTAGTATTAGTGACTAAATCCTAAGAACAGATCAATAGCTCATGCTTCTGAAGGTGATTGCTTGTTTTTCCTAGCACCACAAATACCACAAATACCACATTGCCCAAGTTGTCATTGGCATCCCTGTCTCCCTCTCTTTCTGCACTTGTAGGACACCAAAATTGAAAACTTCTCATTCACTAATGCCCACATAATCAATCGGTGCACCGTGGTCCACAAAATTCAATTGCAACAAGTTTGCCTGCTGGGCTGTCATGTTTCGATATCACCTTACAAAATCACATGCAACTATTAGTCATTGTTTTGTGGTAAGACAATTGCAATTTCTTCTATATCTCATCTTTTTTGCAAAAGTAACATTAGAGTCACAGATGGTGCTTTGCTGCTGCAAATATCAAAAGAGAGAAGGGCACGGCCAAGAGCATGTGAAGCTTAAAGAGGTAGGTCCCTTAGCTTAGCCAACTGCCTCCCCTTCTTTCATATTTTCATTCTACTATATATTCCCATACAACCAGTAATCTTCCGGCTCATATCACAGCAAAGCATCAAGCTTCCCTTCCCTGTGTTCTACCTCATTAGTGAGATCCAATATCTTCGAGTTTAGAATCTTTAATTCAACAACAGTCATGGCTATTCTCTTGCCTTCCTTGGCTCTTCAAGCAAAGCGGATCTTGAAACTACATTCACTTCATTCTAGAAGCAAATTGTCTTCAGTTCCAAAAGGCCACTTTGCAGTGTATGTTGGAGAGACTGAGAAGAAGCGGTTTGTGGTTCCACTATCCTACTTGAACCATCCTTCTTTCCAGAATTTACTGAGTCGAGCTGAGGAAGAGTTTGGGTTTGATCATCCAATGGGTGCTCTTACAATTCCTTGCAAAGAAGACGTCCTCGTTGATCTAACCTCTCGTTTGAATGCTTTGTAAAAAGAGAAGAAGGAGGAAAAATGAAGGAACCCTTTTGCATTTTTCTCTTTCACTGGGGCAACTCATACTTTTTAGAAGAGAGATGTTCTCATTCCTCTTCTACATTGTGTTTTGTAATTGAGTGTACAGAATTATAGAAAATTATAACTCCTCTGTAAACATCAATCAATGAAAATTGCTTTTACCATCTATTTGTTGAATTCTATTGTTGGCTAATATCAGGAATTTGCAAATTTACTGTCACACATTGGATTGATTGGTCAATTCCAAGAAATATACTGAATTCTTATTTGCAAATGCATAGTGTTAGACTGGAATAAAATGAAGTCAGTTGAAATGATTCCTTGCAAATGCATAGTAAATTAAGAAAAATAATTCTCAATTTGGTTTTCCCACCAAAGTTACTAAATAGTGTTCATATTATACATGGTCGTCGATGGATTTATATCATCATCTTATCCTCTCTGCAGTCCTTAGAATTCAGTTCCACTAGTTACATATAGCTGATACATAGTCATTGGTGGATTTATATCACCATCTTATCTTTTCTCCTTAGTCCTAACACTTCAATCCCACTAGTTATACTGATTGATTTTCCATAGTCATTGATCCATACTTAATTCTCTCATGTTTTCGATTTTCACTACATCATTACATGGGACAGTTTGAAAATAGTCATCTGGAACTTCAATATTTATCAAGATTCTATGCTTGACAAATAAAAGAAAACAGAATAAGAAAAAGAAAAGAAAAGAAAAAGAAAAAGAAAAAGAAATCTCAACATGATTTCTTTACCTATCTTGAGTAAATCAAAACAATCTGTTATGCTTGAATCTTGACCATGACAAGTCCTATCAGTTCCAAGTATGCAAAGGTATTGCATGCTTCTGAAGCTGATCACTTGTTTTTCCCAGCACCACCAATACTTCATTGATTTAAAACAGATACTATCTTGGTTGATAACAAATCCCACAATCTAGCTCTTTTCCAAGTTAACTTAAAAGTCTTCAAGCCTCATCAAAGTTTAAATCAGTCTTAGTTGGTGCATTCTGCCTTTGGTATATAAATTTTGGTTGTCCAATTGCTTAGAATTTCATGGAAATATTTCCAGTTTGTGTCACCTTCTTTAATCCAAGTGATCTTAGCCCTTTGTTTTTCTCTTCTTCATCATACACATCTCTGTCAACAGATAGCCTAAATGAATTAAAAAATGACATTTAAACATAATTTATAATTTTACATAATAACCTCAATTGAAACAGTCCCACAAAGAACTGTTTTCTTGTTTCATACGATCAACTTGTTCATGATCTAATGAATTCAATTCTACTATATATATGTCTCTGTATGTGTGTGTGTGTGTGTGTGTCTACTAGAAAGCTGTGGCATGTATGTTTGATAAGTCCGCAACTAGCCTTTTCTCATGTTTCTATGTTTTACTACATCATCACCAGTAGCGACATGGGAATAAAAAAATGAATTATTCCCAAGTAGCTTGATATCATGAGATGGTGACAGAAAAAAAAAGAGAGAGAGAGAGAGAGAGAGAGAGAGAGAGAGAGAGAGAGAGAGAGAGAGAGAGAGACTACACACAACATGATTTATATACCAACCTCAAGTAATTAAAATAAGGTGTTAGCATCAAATCAAAGTTCCAGGTACAGATCAACGCTTCATGCTTCCCAAGGTGATCACTACCTTTGTTTATTTCCAAGTACAAATACCACATTGGTTACCTTTGTTGTTAACCAAAAATACCCAAGTTGCCATCTCTCTCTCTCTCTCTCTCTCTCTCTCTCTCTCTCTCTCTCTCTCTCTCTCTTTCTCTTCATATAGGACACCAAAATTGATGCCCACATAATCAATCGGTGCACTGTGGTCCTCAAAATTCAATTGGGACAATTTTGCTTGATGGGTTCTCATGTTTCCATCTTACAGTACAATATTACATGTAACCGTTAATCATTGTTTTCTGGTATGAAATTGAAATTTATTTTGAATCTTATCTTGGTTACGACAATGACTTAACTGGCAGAGACGGTGCCTTGCTACTTCTATATCAAAAGAGAGAATGGTATGAACAAGAGCATGTGAACTTTAAAGATGTAGGTCCCTTAGCTTACCCAATTGCCTCCCCTTATTTAATAATTACAACTTACTATATATTCACATATTACCACTAGTCTTCCAACTCAAATCACAACAAAGCATCAGGCTTCCCTTTCTTGTGTTCTAAAGCTCATCAGTGAGATTCAATATCTGTGTGTAACCTCTTTAATTCAACAACAGTCATGGGCATTCGTTTGCCTTCTGTGGCTCTTCAAGCAAAGGAGTTTCTAAGACTACGTTCTCTTCATGCTAGGGGCAGATTTTCTTCAGTTCCAAAAGGCCACTTAGCAGTTTACGTTGGAGAAACCCAAAAAAAGAGGTTTGTTGTTCCAGTATCCTACTTGAACCATCCTGCATTCCAAAATTTACTGAGTCGGGCTGAGGAAGAGTTTGGATTTGATCATCCAATGGGTGCTCTCACAATTCCCTGCAAGGAAGCCATCTTCATTGATCTGACTTCTCGTTTGAATGATTTGTAAGGAGAAGAACCGAGGAAGCACAAAGAAAATTTGGCTTTTTCTTTCATACACTCGCCACTTTTTGAGTGTTAAGTCTTAAGTGGTTCAAAAATTTTTGGAAGAGAGACGTTGTTATCCACTTCTACATTTTGTTCTGTAAATGAGTGTACATATTTTATTTTTTTTTTGTTGAAAAAAATTACAACTCCTATGCAACATCATTACATGGAATTTGCTTTTTATGATATGTTGAATTCCGTCATTGACTAATTCAGATCTCTGCAAATTTATTCTAGCACATCAGTGTGAAGAACTGATCTTATGATATGCTGTTCGCTCTATCCCTATTAGGCCAATGTGATCCCTCCTTCATAATGTGCTCTCACTACCAGGCATTTGAGAGGAGAGGTTTGTCAACTAACAAATGCATTGAACAAGCTTTAATCCATTCATGATCAAGCTGTACAGCTTCTAAGGTACTCATAAATAACTTAAAATGGAAATGATCATCTATCTGTGCCCAGTAACTTGTGTTAATCATGATTACGTAATTTTTGTGTCATATTTAGCTTGGTTGCTAAATATGAAAGAATCACATAATTATCCACTGAATTGAATGAACCGTTTCTTTTTTTTTTTTTAATTTTGTTTTCCTACACAAGATAGAAAATCATATTGTACTAATAGTTTCTAAGATGGGGAGAAGAAGCTAAGGCAAAACAGTAGAATAAATAAAGGGAAAAAACTTGGAACTAAGCAAGTAAAAGATTGCAATTAGGAAGAAGATGAAAGCATTCCTATGGAGAATGGTTGACAAGAGTGAGGGGTCATACTTGGAGTATCTTGGGATAGCCAATATCATGATCAGAAACAGGGCACTATGTGCTAAATCGTTGTTAAGATTGTTCAAGGATCATCAGTCTTATTGGGCAAATGTTGTAACTGTAGAAATTTCAAGAACCTTTCTTGAAATAGAACAAGTTTTATCAAATACTCAAGAAGTATTACAACTTTTATAAGGGGTGCACACTCACTCTTAATGCTTACACTCACAAGTAGTTCTCACCTTCATTGTTCTCAACTCACATTCACTTTTCTAATTAATGCTAACTGAAGTAACATTTTAGATTTTAACAATGTTTGAGAGATTAGCTAATTTAGAATGGTTTGGCATGATTCTAAAATTTAATTATGTTTTAGAAGGTTCTAAATTTTATGAACTTAGAATTTTCTACAATAGTGATGAGCTTAAACCATCCCATCATCACTTTCTTCTTCAATTTATCTTTACTAATCATTCGAAGTCATTTTCATAGAACTTTGTTCTTTTTAACTCCTTTGGTACTTTCGTAAGTATGTCTCTCACTTGATCATCTATCTTAACAGCCTTCATTAATTCTATTGCTCCTTGAAGAACTGGATTCTCAGGTAGACTTGTTGCAGATAGAGCATTGCAATGCAATGTTACTGCTTCATCAACATGGTAGCATAGGTTTCTCATCAACTGCATCAGCCATTGCTGCTGCTCGACACTCTGCTTCAGTTGTTGACAAAGATACAGTTGGGTTGGCTTTTGCTTCACCAAGAGATAGCTCTATATGCAACACTAAACACATGCCCAATGATTGATCATCTTATATCTTCATCACTAGTATAGTCAGCATTTAGCCAACCACCTTATATATTTCACCTTTCCTTATAAAAGACTCCGATCAATTGCTCGTATCTTAATCTTCTTCTAACTGCTTACGTGTGAGGCTTCTTTGGTTTTTGCCTGAGACGACTTACTAAGCCAACTGTAAATGCTATGCCTGGTTGTGTGTGTATCAAGTAGAATAGATTAAACCACCAACCAACTGAAGGCACATGGTTGCATCATTCAAGTCTTTGCCACTGTCTGCACATAGCATCACATTGGCCTCAAAGGGTGTAGATATTGGTTTGTATCCCATATTTTTGTATTAGATCTTTTGCATACTTCTGTTGTCCTAAGAATATGTCTTGGTCACCACGGTTAACTTTGAGCCGTAAAAGTGTTGTAGTTCTCCAAGCTCTTTCACTAGAAATCTGATTGTGAAGTCTTATCTTGTTCTTAGGACTTCTTCATTGTCCCCAGTGATACTCAGATCCACTCCTGACCAAATTAAAAATGGACATCCATTAAGGGTATAAATAACTAAAAACGAGAGAGAGAGAGAGAGAGAGAAGCTTCAGCAAGTCCTCTCAAACTTCCATGTATGAATAAGTATTTCATGCTTCCAAAGGTGATCATATGTTCTTCCCAGCACCACAAATAGCACAACACTAGAATATGTACCTTGGTTACCAACCATCAATACCCAAGTTTTCATCCCTAGCTCTCTCTGCTTCTAGGACACCATAATTGAAAAGATCTTATGCACAGCTGTCCACACAATTGATTATGGACGCAGCATGGTCCTTCATAGTTCAATGGGGACTCAATGACCACTATTAGAATACTATGGACATGTTTGCTTGCCGGGGTCTCATGTTTCCATCTTTCAACACAACTTCACACGTAACTGTTAGTCACTGTCTTCTGGTATGGAAATTGCAACCTGTTCTAAATCTTATTTTTGTTACAACAATGACTTAAGAGGCATAGATAGTGCTTTGCTACTCCAATATCAAAAGAGATAATGGTATGAACAACACCATGTGAACGTTAAAAGAGGAAGGTCCCTTATCTGACCCAATTGTCTCCCCCTCTTTAATATTTACATCCTACTATATATAATCCACACACTATCACTTTCAAATCACAGCAAAGCATCAAGCTTCCCTTTCGTGTGTTCTACAAGCTCATCAGTAAGATCCAATATCTTATAGTTTAAGACTTCTAAGTTCAGCAACAGACATGGGCATTCGTTTCCCTTCCGTGGCTCTTCAAGCAAAACAGATCTTGAAACTGCATTCTCTTCATGCTAGAAGCAAATTGTGCTCAGTTCCAAAGGGTCACTTAGCAGTGTACGTTGGTGAGACAGAGAAGAAGCAGTTTGTGGTTCCAGGATCCTATCTGAACCATCCCTCATTCCAGAGCTTACTGAGTTGGGCCGAGGAACAGTTTGGGTTTGATCATCCAATGGGTGCTCTTACAATTCCTTGCAAAGAAGACACCTTTGTTGATCTAACATCTCATTTGAATGCTCTGTAAAAGAGAATAGCAGATGAAACACAGATTTTTGTTCTGCAAATGAGTGTATAAAATTATAGAAAATTACAACTCCTATACAACCTACATTTATGAAATTTGCTTTCTACCATATGTTGAGTTCCCTTGCTGACTAGTTCCAGATATATGCAAATTCATTTTTGCACATCAGAGTGATTGCCCAGTTCTAAGAATATACTAAAAAGCATTTCATGATTTAGTAGTCATCCCTGTAACTTTAGAGAAGATTACCAAGAACCCCTGATTAAAAATGTATAAAATAAAAATTTGAAGAGTTTGGATCAAACTTATCACAGCTTATCTATGTCTGAAAACACAAAACACAACTATGACATGAATGCAATCAAGATGAGATTTGGAAGAACAAAATCTGTCTCAGTGTAAAAGAAATCAAATAATAGGCTCATTAGCTTTTTGATGGAAGTCTATTTTCTTTTGGTATCAGTTTGCTCTGCAGGTTCTTGATATAAAGATGTTCAAATGGAAGGTAAAACAAAAAAAAAAAAAAAAAAATGTTATGCTCATTTAGAATTTACTGGTCAGCTTAATTGACCAAATGGTAAAAAGTTGACCTATTGATGATCGGTGAAAAAGTTCAATGATTGGTAAAAGTTCAACAATAGATATGATTCAAATGGACAAAACTTTCTTGTTTGAACTTAAATCAAATGGTGAAAAGTTCAATTTTAAATGCATAAAAAAGAAGAATCATCTTAAATCATTAAAATAAAATTTGAAACGAGAATATTATGATCATTTGAAGTTGTTCAACAATCAGTTAATTTTATCACCCAAATAATAATGTTAACTAATCATTGAACAACTTCAAATGGCCATGCTTTTCTCTTTTCATTACAAAACCTTAACTTTATCACTTCATTAGGTTGGGCTTTCCTAGCTGTCTCATTCAACACCAACCTTCATGCCAATTTCTTGCACCAACCTTCATACCTCTAGACAGAAGAAAAAGATTGGTGAGCATTTTTCCTTTGCTTTGTTTTCTTCCTTTTCTTCATATTTTCCTCCACTGATGCTCCTTTGTTTTCCCGATTGTCACGTGCTTGTCTTTGGGATTGCCAAAAAGCTCCATGCAGTACTTCAGACACCCGTATTCTTGGTCAACCATTCACACATTCTAATATCTCAAATGCGTAGTAGGGAGAGCATATTATTCAGGTGAGATCACATTGGCCTAACAGATAAATACAGCACAACTTATTGTGATTATGAGATCCCTGGTCTCAAAATCTCTTCTTGGTTGATAATATGGATTAAGGGTCATTCTTACGGTGAATCCAATGAACCATATCTCTTTATCATATTTTTCTAGATGACACACAAGGTCAGTTTGTACCAATATTTTCTAAGTTGGATAAAGGATAAGCAAAACAGAAGAGAAAAAACTGCAAAAAAGCAGGAAATCAAGTAAAACATTGGCAATGCCTGCTTGATAATTGATATCCACTATAAGCTCTTTACCTGTTAGCTTTAGCTTTTAAGTCAGGTGTGTTAAAAACAAATTATCTTCAAGTAGTTTGATTTACAGAGACGATGCACTTCAAAATTAAGTAAAACAACCAATATACATTGAAAATACCAAGGTTGACAATTTGTTTCTCCTAGCACCACAAATACCACATTGCTTTAAATATATATCTATCCTTGCTGTAAATTACCAAGCTTCTACAGATGCCCGCATGATCAATTGGTGCACCAGGGTCCTTAAATCTAATCGGGACTCACGACCAGAATTAGAACACTGGGACACATTTGCTTGCTGGTTCTCATGTTTCCATCTTTCAACACAACATCACATGCATGTAACTGTTTAGTCATTGTTTTCTGGTATGAAAAACTCAAACTTTTTGAAATCTTATCTTGTTATCTTGTCTGTTTTAAACCACAGACGGTGCCTTTCTGCATCAATATCAAAAGAGAGAATGCTATGGACAAGAGCATGTGAAGCTTAAAGAGGTAGGTCCCTTAGCTTACGCAATTGCCTCCCCTTCTTTCATATTTACATTCTACTATATATTCACTTGCTACCATTACTCTTCCAACTCAAATCACCAAAGCATCTATCTTCCCTTTCCTGTGTTCTACAAGCTCTGAGATCCAATATCTTTGAGTTTAGACTCTTAAGTTCAACAACAGTCATGGGTTTTCGCTTGCCTTCCGTGGCACTTAAAGCAAAACAGATCTTGAAACTGCATTCTATTCTTACTAGAAGCCAATTACCATCAATTCCAAAGGGTCACTTTGCAGTGTATGTTGGAGAGACTGAGAAGAAGAGGTTTGTGGTTCCAGTATCCTACTTGAACCATCCCTCATTCCAGAATTTACTGAGTCGGGCTGAGGAAGAATTTGGTTTTGATCATCCAATGGGTGCTCTTTCAATTCCTTGTAAAGAAGATGCCTTCATTGATCTAACGTCCCGTTTGAATGCTTTGTGAAAGGAGAGTAATAAACACAAAGAAAACATGAAGGCGCCCCTTGGCATTTTCTCTCTTACATCCACCACTTTTTTGAGAATTAAAGGCTGAGCTGACTCAAAAATTTTTAGAAGAGAGATGTTCTCATTCCTCTTCTTCATTTTCTTCTGTAAACGAGTGTATAGAATTGTAGAAAATTTAACTCCTTTGCAAACATCATTGAATGAAAAATTCTTTTAGCTAAACATTTGTTTAGTCATGTTGTTATTATTTCCAGATATTTGCAAATTTATTGGCGCACATCAGATTGATTGGTGAGTCCAAGAAATCTACTGAAAAGCATTTCATGATTTTTGCATTAAAAAATGTATAAAATGTTACCCTAAAAATTTTGGAGCAATGATTTCACTGAGATATTATTTGTGTTTGCAAATACAAAAACAACCATGGCATATATGCAATCAAGAGCAGATTTTCTTCTGTAAATGAGTGTACTGTTAGTCATTATCTTCAACTTTGAAATAGTCATCTGTTTTAAATCTTATCTTCATTACAACTCTGATTTTCAGAGGCAGAGAGAGGGAGGAAGAGAGAATGACATCATGAACTAGAGCATGAGAATCTTAAAGAGCAACCTCAAATAAATCAGGACATTACTTAAACTAGCTCACTCAAATAATCCTACATTAGTCTTCAAACTCAAATCTCAGGAGCATATCAACCTTTCTTTTTTGTGATCTACAAGCTTACCTTTTAGACTCTTTTAGTTCAACAACAGTCATGGGCATTCGTCGGAGATCTGTGGCTCTTCAAGAAATCTAAGACTACATTCTTTTAATGCTAGAAGCAAATTTTCTTCAGTTCCAAAAGGCCACTTCAGTGCATGTTGGAGAAACCCAAAAAAAAAAAAAAAAAAAAGAGGTTTGTGGTTCCATTATCCTATTTGAATCATCCTTCATTCTGAAAATTTCTCAGTAGGGCTGATGAAGAGTTTGGGTTTGATCATCCAATGGGCGGTCATACAATTTAGTAACAATTCCTTGCAAAAAAGCAATCTTCAAGCATGAAGGTGCTTTTGGCTCTTTTTAGAGTTGAATTATGGGAGGGATCGTTTTGTACAAATTTTAGAAGAGAGAAATTCTGACCCACTGCTTTATTTGTTTTGTAAATGAGTGTACAAAGTGAGAGAAATTAAAACTACTACACGGGCATCATTTATCAAAAAATTCCTTGTTACAGTATTTTGAATTATAGCATTGATAAATTTTTCCATGTCAAAGTTTGTTTTGATTTCTGTGATGTATTACTTCTGTTACATTTGACGTTGCAAAACCATGTTGTTGCGCAAAATGGGAATATAATGAACTAATCCCAAGTAGTTTGGTTTTATGATAGAATGATATTGTGAAATTTATTCAAACAGAGTGTTATGCATGAATCTGGACCATCACCAGTCCTATCAAAGTTCCATAGTCATGCTTCAAAGGTGATCACTTGTTTTTTCTAGCACCATAAGTACCGCATCGCTTTAAAATGTCTGCCTCTGCTGTTAATCAACAATACCCAAGTTGCCATGGCCGTCTCTCTCTACTTCTAGGACACCATAATTGAAAAGCTTTCACAGATGCCCACTTAATCAATCGGTGCACTATGGACCTCACTCCTCAGAATTCAATTGGGACATGTTTGCCTGCTGGGTTCTCTTGTTTCCATCTCTCATTACAACATCACATGTAACCATTAGTCATTGATTTCAAATCTAGTCCTTGTTATCTTATCCACTTCAAAGCACAGCTGGTGCTTTGCTTCTCCAATGATAGAAGACAGAATGGTAGGGACAAGACCACGTGAAAACTTTAAAGAGGTTGGTCCCTTAGCTTACCCAGTTGTCTCCCCTTCTTTGATATTTACATCCTACTATATATTCACAGACTACCACTAGTATTCCAACTCAAGTCGCAGGAGAGCATCAAGCATCCCTTTTCTGTGTCCTACAAGCTCAACAGTAAGATCCCACGCCTTTGAGTTTAAGACTCCTTTAAGTTCAACAACAGTCATGGGCATTCGTTTGCCTTCCTTGGCTCTTCAAGCAAAGCAGATCTTGAAACTGCATTCTCTTCATGCTAGAAGCAAACTGTGCTCAGTTCCAAAAGGCCACTTTGCCGTGTATGTTGGGGAGACTGAGAAGAAGCGGTTTGTGGTTCCAGTATCCTATTTGAACCATCCCTCATTCCAGAATTTACTGAGTCGGGTCGAGGAAGAGTTTGGGTTTGATCATCCAATGGGTGCTCTTACAATTCCTTGCAGAGAAGATGCCTTCATTGATCTAACGTCTCGTTTGAATGCTTTGTAAAAGGAGAAGAGTGGAGGAAACACAAAGAAAACATTAAGGCACCCTTTGGCTTTTTCTCTCTCTTACATTCACCACTCTTTTGAGAGTTCAAGAATTTTTAGAAGAGAGATGCTCTCATCCCTCTTCTTCATTTTGTTCTGTAAATGATTGTACAGAATTATAGAAAATTATAAATCCTCTGCAAACATCATTGAATGAAAATTGCTTTTAGCTAA
>JAJIYU010008407.1:0-18017 GCA_030144865.1 Tinospora cordifolia | reverse complement strand
GACTTTTGATTTCTGATGTAGAAGATCGTACTAGACGCAACTACAGAGCATACTTTCTTAGTCAATATAATTACATATAATTAATAGTAAATAATATTATATATAAATAATTAAACATGTGCAAACAAAATGTAATACTCAAATATTTAATCACATAAATCAAAGTATACCTTCAAGCCCTTTTTTTTTTCAAAACTCTTGTGCCTTCGAAGTTGGTCTTGAAGAGCTAACTTGTGCTGATAACGTGTTATGAATCAAACTAGAACAAATTGAAGAAAAATAAGAATTTCTTCAAGAGAAAGGGAAGAAAACTCAAGAGCACTAGAGAGAAGAAAATTTTCCAAGAGAGAATTGTTATCTTTGTTGATCATTTTTATGAGGCACAAGACCCCTTTATATAGTTTTTTAGAATGAGAGGTTACATCAATCATAATGATGACATTTAAATAATTCCATTAATTTCAACATTATGAGATTTTAGGGGTTACATGATACTAAATACAAAGAGGTTACAAAGGCATTCAATATATTATTATTATTATTATTTATAACAAATTTAAATTTTTTGGTGAAGGCGTTTTCTAAATTTTTTTTAAAATTATGAAATAATCACAAAATGCCTTTACCAAAAAGGTATAAATAATTACAAAATATTTTCTTGGTGTTTTTTATTTTTGGCGAAGGCGTTTTTAGTTCACCAAAAAATTTTTAAAAAATAAATATTTGGAGAAGACATTTTTATCACCCAAAAATTTTAAAAAATAAAAAAAATCATTTTTTATTTTTGTGAAGGTGTCTTCAATAAGAATTAAACTCTTTAGAAGGAAAAAAAAAGAAAAAAAAAATTAATTTATAAAAAGATGATAAAAACTCTTTATATCATTTTTTCTGATTTATAGTAAAACCTCGAAAAAAAATAAAAATCAGTTTATTAATTTTTTTTTACAAAAACTAATTTGATATAAAAATCTAAAATGTGAATAACATTCCTTAAAAAGAAAATTTATAAATATAAAGATCAATTTACTATTTTTTTTATGAAAACAATGTTGATAAAAAAATTTAGTTCAGAAGTGTAAAATAATATTTTGCCTTTGTTAAAAAAAATACAATGTGAGTTTTTAGAAAATAAATTTTTTAAAAATTATGAAATTTTTGTATTTTTTGTTCAGCCTTCATCAGAAGAATTTTTTTGGTAATTTTTTTTTAAATTTTTTGGTGAAGTGAAAATGCATGTACCAAAAATAATAAAATTTTAATATTTATTTTTTGTGAAGGCGTTTTTATTTTTGGTGAAATGAAAATGCCTTCATCGGAAGAATGTTCTGTGAAGACGCTTTCATCGTAAGTATTTATTTTTATTTTTTAATTTTTTGGTGAAGGCATTTTCACTGAAAACGCCTTCATCAAAAACAAAAAAATTTCGAAATAATTTTTAGGTGAAGGCGTTTTCAGTGAAAACGCCTTCACCAAAAATAAAAAAAATTTTGAAATATTGTTTGATGAAGGCGTTTTCACTGAAAATGCCTTCATTAAAAACAAAAAAAATTTTGAAATAATTTCTGCAATTATAAAATAAAAAAATTTTAAATAATTTTTGTTTTCACCAAAATAATAAAAAAATCATAAAATATATTTTTTTGTGTTTATTTATTTTTAGTAAAGGTTTTTTTAGTTCGCCAAAAAATTTTTAAAATTAAATATTTGAGAAAGCAATTTGCATCACCCAAAATAATTTTTACAATTATAAAATAAAAATTTAAAAATAATTTTTGCCTTCACCAAAATATAAAAAAATTATAAAATATATATTTTTTGTGTTTATTTATTTTTTAGTAAAAGTTTTTCCAGTTCACAAAAAAATTTTGTAAAAATAAATATTTGAGGAAGCAATTTGCATCACCCAAAATAATTTCTGCAATTATAAAATAAAAAATTTTAAAATAATTTTTGCCTTCACCAAAATATAAAAAAAATTATAAAATATATTCTTTTGTGTTTATTTATTTTTTAGTAAAGGTTTTTTCAGTTCATCAAAAAATTTTGTAAAAATAAATATTTGAGGAAGGAGTTTGCATCACCCAAAATAATTTCTGCAATTATAAAAAATATTTTAAAATAATTTTTGCCTTCACCAAAATATAAAAAAATTATAAAATATGTTTTTTTGTGTTTATTTATTTGTTTAGTAAAGGTTTTTTTAGTTCACCAAAAAATTTTGTAAAAATAAATATTTGAGGAAGTAGTTTGCATCACCCAAAATAATTTCTACAATTATAAAAAAAATATTGTAAAATAATTTTTGCCTTCACCAAAATATAAAAAAATTATAAAATATATTTTTTTGTGTTTATTTATTTTTTAGTAAAGGTTTTTTCAGTTCACCAAAAAATTTTGTAAAAATAAATATTTGAGGAAGTAGTTTGCATCACTTAAATTCTTTAAAAAATAAAAAATTATTTTGCAACAGACAACGCCCCTGATTTTTGCAGTTTTTTATTTTTGGTTACAATAGAAAATATTTCGAAATAATTTTTTGGTGAAGACGTTTTCACATAAAACAAAAACACCCTCTTGCTCCAGAAAAAAATTCATTTAACAGAAAAATAGAAAAAAAAAGATAATTTTTGCTCTCAAAGATTTAAGAAATAATTTTTTTTTCAAAATAAATCCTAGATTTCAAAATTATTCAAATGCATAAAATTAATTACAAAAGTAAAAAAAATTCAGACTAATACAAGATTTTGTTGCTCAGGTTCATTATCAAATGAAATTAGTTATAAAATTTTCATTTCAATAATTTACAAAAATCTCTCAACTAAATAAAATTACAACAGTATATAACACAAACCCAAAATATGTAAACAAGGTATTCCTCAGTGCCACATAAAGGCCAATGATGTCGTTTTTTCTGGCACAAGTTATACCTATTATGTTGCTGCACTGACGGTGGATCTGCATGAGGAGCAACATCTGAGCTTTGCTGTGTTTGTGGTGAATCTGAAGGATGAACTTCATCTAAGCTCTGCTGAATTGGTAGTGACTCTGAAGGAGCAACATCTGAACTTTGCTGCATTGGTGGTGTCTCTGCAATATGAATATCATGTGAACTCTCGTCATGACTCTCTTCAGATGGATCAAAAAATCGGCTAGGTTGACCCCACCCCCTACGTATTAGTATGCTTTTTAATTTTGCTACTTCAACCGGATTTCCAGTTCTCAGAAATTCTTGAGTGCCCACATGTCGCCGTTCAACAACCACTTCATTTGTATCTTCCGTATCATCAGATCCCTCAAGTGATGGCTCATTCCAATTGTAAATAAAAACGTTTGAGCCTCGAGGATATCTATCAAATATTGCATCCCAGGTAGTCCGAGGGGTACATGGGCTTTGATGACTCGTGGATGGCGTCACCCCTGTAGTAGGTACTTGCACTAAGTGCTCTGCATGGACAGTTCTCAAGGAAGACAATGACATTTGTTGAATCTCAATTATAGAGGGGTGTGTAGAGTTCTTGCACCGTAAGTGTATCTAAGCTAAACTGTTAGACTATAAAAAATACAAATAATAGTTAGGCAACATATAAATTATAATTGAATTATAATTTGTATATTACTAAAATCAATTACTTACCAAAAAGTCGATCGTTGCTCCACTTTCAGTCATATATCTCCTTGTTATAGATCGATACCACCTCATGTATGGGTCGTTGTACTCCATATGTGACAATACATTAGGCTCATAAGCATGACCCGCAGCAAGTGTTTCAAATCGTCAGTTCCACTGTTCAACATAAGTCATATGCTTCACATGACTTGGGAATCTCTTGCTTCATGCCAAATTGACGTAGCACTCGATCCGGACTATGAAACTCAACATGTGCATGACTGCATTCATTTAATACATCCATCCACTTTGGGAGCAAGTTATATGATTATTCCCAGTTGCCAAAGATTTTCTCCATTACTTTCCTTTTTGCACGCCACTATTTTCTATAATGCGCATCATACTTGTATTCTTTTTTATTGATTCGTGTAATGCAGCTATAGAAATTGTAGGATCTCGCTTTACAAGATCAAATATTGAATGATATATTAGTTTCAAATCTAGTTGCCTATGATCTTGTGATACTTGAGAAAAGACACATGTGAGGATATGGACATTTTGTGATTTCGAACAAACCCGATTTCTTGCGCTTACAAGCCCTTAGCCTCCACTGACAACCGTCGTTCCACTTCTTGCATTTAATTGACCAAAATGTGGGTTCTGAATCCACAACAACATATTCTTGTTGTTTGGCTATGCAACATCGTTTCACACAATACTGTAAGTTCTCTTTAGTAAGAAATGTAAGTCCTTTACAAAGATCTGACAAAGGAGTCATGGCTTGGTGATTAAGTTCCAGAAATTGTGGGGATGGAGCCATAAAACCAGCAATTGAAGGTTGTGGCGAATCTTCAATACCGTACATTCCACTATCTTCAAACTCATTATGCTCTATACTTAACCCAATGTGATCTTGTCGTATTGGAGACACATTCCTAAAATCATCAGGTTCAATCACATTAAATAACTGATCACGCATATCAATAGAAGTACACATCTCTGGTTGACCCTCTTCAGAATTGTTTTTATTACTATAATCACTATATTTATTAAGATGTGAACTGTCATCAACATAATCATCATCAGCATCGTCATCATCATCATCATCATCATCATCATTAGATAAATGTACATTAGAGCCAATACATCCAAAATCATTGGTAATGTCTTGCCTAGCACCTTCAATAGGAGAAATGGTAGATGGACCAACATTCTCCATTGATATTTGAGTACAAGGGATAATAAAAACATCATGGTTTTGGCAAGACCCACCTTCTAAACCCTGACTTCGACTGACATGTGTAACTTCTATTTACAACTTCGACTGACATGTGTAACTTCTATTTACAACTCCATACTATGAGGAGGTGGAAGTTCTTGTACCATAGAAAGAATATTATTTAAGGCTTGCTCAGTTTTGATTGGAAGAAACGAATAATTTAATCCCATATTAGCAAAGAAAAAGGGATATGTAAAATTGACAGTCATCATTGCATCAATTGAAATCCCACATCTCCTTCGAATAACTCTTTCAAACTCTTCAAATTCAATATTCATCGAAACTCTCAATATATTCATTGGTGGTCTATCATATGATGCTCCTTGTGGACCATGAATTATGGAACCATTCATATACCAAATTATCGAGACAAACCTATCTGCCATTTGAATGTACCAACATAATAGACTCATCATCATTCCGTGCAAATAAGTAAAAGGTTATACTAGCAAAGAATAAAAGCATAGCAAAATGGTTACCATTTTGAAATGAGAAACATAAGACACTGAACTAACCAAATAAGGTTTAAGAAACAGAAAGAATAAAATGAAAGCGATAAGAAATAAACTTTTGCCTTAAAAATCACGTTATTCTTCTTACTTTCATCTTTTATTTTTTACCTGTATGTAGAAGCAAAACCAGAATAACAAGCAATTTTTCTTTTTTTAACAACAAACTGAAAAAGTTAAAATGAGAATTCACATATTTAAAATCAACTTTTACCATTATTCGCTTGTAGTTTGTTTTTCAACAACCAAAAAAAAAAGGTAAGATTAAAAAATGAGTAGTTTGTTTTACAGCAATCGAAAAAGCCAACATCAAACACGCTTCTTTGTATTAACAGTAAAGCCAATGCTCAAATCGTGCAACACATTTGAAAAGACAAAAATTTCACCATGAAGACACCTTCAACAATAACATTTTCAAACAAAAGACTAATGTACTAATATCACTTCAGCAATGGTGGCAAGAGTCACAAACCATGAAAAACCAATAATATATTGAAGGCATCATCTAAAAATTCCTCTTGAACCTTATCCTACATTGCTACATTGTCACTATCTAAAAATTCATGGCATCATCTTCAGTTGTGAAGACAAAAAATTAAGCATATCTTAACAATAAAAAAACAACAATAACATAATAATGAAGTGTTGTAAACTGCATTAAGCACAAATTTACCCTAATTCAAGGCTTTAGACGACCTCCAAATATCCCTAAGATATCCTTCGCGTCACGCTAAAATCCAAGCTACTTTCTAACAAAGCAAACCTAATCTTGCACAGCGAGCGACGGTGAGAGAGAAGAACATAGCGAGCGATGGGGAGAGAGAGAGGTAAAACGAAATGGGTTTTTTCTCTTTTTGGAACGAGATCCTCACCAACAAGAGGGTGTTTTTCTTTGTTTGGAAGAGTTTCTGAAACGGGATTAAGGGAGCAAGAGGGTTTTCATATTTTTTGGAACGAGATTGAGAGAGAGAACAACGAGATTCAATGGTTTTCTTCCTTTTCTAGAATGAGATTGAGAGAGAGCGAGAGGGTATTTTCCTTCCTCTGGATCGGAGTTGAGAGAAGAGTGTTTGTCTGTTTGAAGAGAACATATAAATAAAAGAGACATTCTGTTGTTAAATTGCAAATATTTTTGGTGAAGGCGTTTTCAGTGAAGACGCCTTCACCAAAAAATAATTCAAAATTTTTTTATCTTTGTTGAAGGCGTTTTCAGTGAATATGCCTTCACCTAAAAATTATTTTAATTTTTTTTTTTATTTTTGATGAAGGCGTTTTCACTAAAACGTCTTCGCCTAAAAATTATTTTAAAATTTTTTATATTTTTGGTGAAGGCATTTTTACTGAAAACGCCTTCACAAAAAAATAATTCGAAATTTTTTTTTGGTAAAGGTGTTTTCACCTAAAAATTATTTCAAAATTTTTAAATTTTTGGTGAAGGCGTTTTCACTAAAAACGCCTTCACCTAAATTTTTTTTATTTTTGGTGAAGACATTTTCAGTGAAAACGCTTTCACCAAAAAATAATTCGAAATTTTTTTAATTTTTGGTGAAGGCGTTTTCACTGAAAATGCCTTCACTTAAAAATTATTTCAAATTTTTTTTTATTTTATGTGAAGGCATTTTCAGTGAAAATGCCTTCACAAAAAAATAATTCGAAATTTTTTATTTTTGGTCAAGGCATTTTCACTGAAAACGCCTTCACCAAAAAATAAATGTCGAATTTTCTTTATTTTGGTACCAAAAAATTTTCTAATTTCTTTTTTATTTTTGGTGAAGGCGTTTTCATTAACCAAAAAATTTTGTAATTTCTTTTTTATTTTTTGTGAAGGCGTTTTCTGCGAAAACTTCTTTATCAAAAATTTTTTTTAAATTTTTTTAAAAACAAAAATAAATTTTTTTAATTTTTGGTGGAGTGGAAACACCTTTACCAGAAAAGAAATTTTGGTGTTTTTTTTTAATTTTTTGATGAAGTGACAATGCCTTTATCAAAAAATAAAAAGAACACCAAAAAAATTTGCTGGTGAAAAAATTAGAAAATGCCATCATAAAAAATAATTGTTGAAAATTTTTTGGTACCAAAGATAAAAAAATTAGAAAATTTTTTGGTGAAGTAAAAACACCTTCACCAAAAATAAATGTTAAAATTTTATTATTTTTGGTGAATGCATTTTCACTTCACCAAGAAATTAAAAAAAAACACCAAAAAAATTCTTCCAATGACAGCTGAAACAAAAATACAAAAATTTCATAATTTTTTAAAAAATGTCTTTTCTAAAAACCCGCATTGGATTTTTTTAACAAAGGCAAAATATTATTTTACACTTCTGAACTAAATTTTTTTATCATTATAGTTTTCGTAAAAAAAGTAGTAAATTGATCTTTATATTTTTAAATTTTTTTAGGGAATGTTATTCACTTTAAGATTTTTATATCAAATTAGTTTTTGTAAAAAAAAATAATAAACTGATTTTTATTTTTTTACGAGTTTTCACTATAAATCAGAAAAATGATTTGAAGAGTTTTTATTATCTTTTTAAAAAATAAACCTTTTTTCTTTTTTTTCCTTCTAAGGAGTTAAATTCTTACTGAAGGCGCCTTTACAAAAATAAAAGATAATTTTTTTAAATTTTTTAAATTTCTAGGTGATGAAAATGCTTTCTCCAAATATTTATTTTTTAAAAATTTTTTGGTGAACTAAAAACATCTTTGCCAAAAATAAAAAATACCAAGAAAATATTTTGTAATTATTTATACCTTTTTGGTGAAGGCATTTTGTGATTATTTTGTAATTTTTTAATTTTTTTAAATTTTTGGTGAAGGCGTTTTCACATAAAATGCCTTCACCAAAAAATTTAAGTTATTTTAATTTTTGGTGTGTTTTTAGATTGAATGACTTGCTGACGTGGCTATATTACGTGGACGAGTTGCTTATGTAGCAGCTGACGGTGCAAAACTATGGCAAATGAGTCAATATTTTGAAATCAAGGACATTTGTGTAATTTTATTTAAAATCAGGGGCAATCACGTCAAAAGCCCTATGTATGTGTATATTTGTATAAAAGAAAGAAAAAAAACAAAAAATGGGCCACCTGGGTAGCCCAAGCGCATGGGCCTGGATTGCCAGGCCTATGTGGGCCGGGTTGGGCGCGCGGCCCAACCCTCTTCTCCTTCCTTTCCTTCCTTCTTCTTTTTCCTCATTTCTAGCAAAAATTCTAGTTTTTGGGTGAAAAATCATATTTTTGCCCCTGATTTTGGCTGCCAGTTTTGGTAACTAGCACGCCATCAATCGACCACCCCAACTCTAGCTGATCAACCATCAATGCAAGCCAACAACCTGGCCATGTGGCAACATCTCAAGTGTGCGAGGACCCTTAAAACCATCCACAAAAACCAGATCTTGCTTTTTTCTGCAATTCTTTGCGTGCAACCCACCATATTCAAACACATGTATCTCCTTCATCCCACCTCTGTTTTGAGCATTCTTGTAGGCGTTGGAAAGCTCTCAGTACCATCTTTAAGAATGTGCAACCCATTGATTGAAACCCATGGCCGATTGAGATAGAAACGACCGTGAACCAGGGCTGTTTGCCACTACCAAACCCAGAAAATTGGAAAAAAAGGAGTGTTGTCTGACTTTTGCAAGACTAATTTCTAGGTCATCCGAAGTCCAATATTAAGGTACTATAGCTCATTTTAAAGCTTGTAACATCTACTTTAACTTTCATTTCATGAGAACCACCAACTGACCTCTCGAAATGTGTCAAAAATGGCGTCAAAGAGGGGCTGTTCGCAACTGGAGAAACCCAGAAAACTGGGAAGTGGTATCGTCTGATTTTTGCAAGATCGATTTCTAGGTCATCCTAAGTCTGATCTTAAGGTATTATAGCTCATTTTAAAGCTTGTAATGTCTAATTTAACTTTCATTTTATGAGGAACACAAACTGACTTCTCAGAACATGTCAAAAATGGTGTCGAACATAGGCTGCTCGCGACTGTGACAGAAGAAACATAGCGATG
This sequence comes from Tinospora cordifolia, assembly GCA_030144865.1. Lineage (NCBI taxonomy): Eukaryota > Viridiplantae > Streptophyta > Magnoliopsida > Ranunculales > Menispermaceae > Tinospora > Tinospora cordifolia. The sequence continues at coordinate 8,606 of JAJIYU010008407.1, read as the reverse complement.
GGACAACTTTGTGGTGACATTCGAAGCACACTGGGGACACCAAAGGATCCGAGATTTTGGATGCACGAACTAGGCAGTAAGAGCTACAAGAGGGTATAAATATTGAACCCTTAGGCTTTGTATTGGTAATTTTACAAGAATGCAAAGATACCCTGTTGTATGTGAATCATGACACTTAGAAAAAATTTCTGAAAAATCTGTTTGAGCTTATGTTTTATGCTTACCGGTACAAATTTTTAAAAAATGGTAAACCATGTCCAATGGACCCAGAATTTCGTGGATGTGTTCCTTAGACAACTAGTAATAGGGAAAAAATTTTTGTCTCAAATCGATAAATCTATGTGGGTCAATCAGACGCATTGTCGATTGCCTGTCGCATGCAATCCAGGAAAAAGAAATACCTGATATCCCTATTAGAAAATATATCAAATGAGGTCCAAAAGTTAAAAACTAAAATTTTCGGGAATATTGAAGGGGTGTAGATTATATCTGGAAAGTTTAGTGCAAATCCGACGTACGGATTGCTTGCAAAAAAATTGACAAATTTGTTGCACAGATAGGACCTAAAGTAGAAAATTGACTAAGTACAACAAAATTGGGGGATTTTGACCAAACAGGTCCACCTTAATCCAATTTAACCCAAATTGACCAATTTTAACTAGGTTGACCAAAATTGACTAAGTTTGACCGAGTTGAATTTGGGTTGGCTAAGACCAATTAAGGACAATATGACTAAAATTAAGTTGTGTTACACAGATGAATTAAAATTGAGTTTAACATAACGCTGATTTGAGCATATATCGTGAGACTGGGCCGAGTGTCGAGGGGACATCGATGCGCGGGACCTGAGGTGAGTAGTTTAATTTAGTTGTTATCTTAATGTATTCCTTGCATGGAAAATGACTGAAGTTGTTATCAATTGAATGGTTTCTCATGTTGAGCTACAACGATTAATTTGAAAAATATGTAGTTGTATACCGATAGTGAGACTATAGGCTCGAGGTCCGAGCGTCAAGATTAGGACATATGATCGGTGCACCTAGCCTCAGACCCGCTCGAGCATGACACTTGAGGACCAAGTGTAAGGTTAGGGTGTTCGATGAATGTGCCTAACCCTTGACCCGCTTGAGTGGCCGGTACGCCTGACTCATTACCCGCTTGAGCAATTACCATAGGGTTGTATTTGATGATTTGAACCCTAGTCTTGATATAATTCTGAGCTGCATGTATTTAAAATTATTTTTTTTAATTGTTACACCATTTATAAATGTTTTACTACATGATTTATTATTACGCATTGCTTTGCCATTACTGTTCATGCATACATGCACTGTTTTTGGAATACGAGTTGTTATGACATGCTAGTTTTACTACTTACTGAGCTACCTTGTACGTTAGACTCACTACTCTACTAACATTTCAGGTTTCTCGGCAGTTGACAAAGGGAAAGGCGTAGTGATAGCCTAGCTCCTTTGGTAGTCCTTTATTTCTTTTGTTTCTAATAGATGTTGGTTAGTGGTATGTTAGTAACCAATGGTCAAATTGTTTATTTTTGAGAATAAGACAATTTGTAATATTTTGTTTACTCTCGCACTTTAATGAATGGATGTTTAGATTACTCTAGTGTGGCTTATAGATTGTGATTGGCAAGGCTTAACAGTGTTTGGACAAACTTGACTCAATGAGTGAGTTTGTTGAGCCACCGTGCCGGTCGAGCCACCATTTAGCTTAGAAAAGGGGTCCTGACAAATTGAATGGAATAAAAATAAATTTTTGGTTTCAAAATGCACTTCTGCCTATCTAATTGTTTGAACATATCTAAGGTCTTCACAAAAACCTTTTTACTAAATTAGGTGATGAACTGAAATTGAAATATTGTGAGAAGATCAAAATCAATTAACCATTAAAATATCTTGCTTTTTAATCCATTGACAAAATTTTTCCTGTATGCACTATAAATCACGTAGATCAATGACACGGTTCATCCAAACTGTCCAATAATCCTTTCTTAAAGGTACATTGTGGATTTTTGTTGTATAATTCATTAATAAAATTTTTCCTTCAACGATAACGACTTTATCTTCACCATTTTTTAGGTACCCGTGCAGCAACAAACAATCATCATATTCTCTTAGAAGATATATGTCTCAAGTCCAAATTTCTTGTTGTAACTACATTCATTTAAGCAATTAATAAGAAATAAAGATATTATTTGATAAACGTTTATATAGATAGTTTTATACAAAGTTGTAACTAAATATCTTTAACAAAGTTTCATAAAACAATATTATTCTTTCCAACTCTTACAATTACTGCATTTTTATTTATATAAAGTCAACATGATAGTTAACCTATGTTTAAGTTCTCATAATATTTATAATATCAACAATTTTACCTTGACGCTATAAAACTGTGACTACCCATATTTTTGAGACACAAAATTTATGGGATCAATATATATATTCACATGTATTTTTTTGAATTTTTAATAAAAATATATAAATTTCTCAATCTTTTTTAATTTTAACCATTTAATTGAAAAAATTATATTAATTGAGAAATATAAGTTTTGATTAGAGAATATATTAATTATTGAAGAAATACAATTTTTGGGAGAAAATATAATTTTTAGAGTGATTATTAAATTTTTTATGAAGGAATAATGAATTTTGGGTAATTATTAATTTTTTGAGAGAAAAATGTTGATATTTGAGTAAAATATGTGATTTGGGGGCAAAATGTATAAATATTGAAAATTGAGGTAATGGAGATTTTGGAAGAAAATGAGATGAAAATAAATAAATAGATAAATGTAAAAAGAAGCAACAAAGAAGAAAAGAAAAGAAAAAAAAAAGAAAAGGGGAAAAAAATGTGTAGTGGCCTGGGTAGCCCAGGTGCACGGGCCTTGGCCGCCTAACCCAGTGTGGCCTGCACAAGCACGGGCCAGGCTCGGTGCACGGGCTAGGCTCGGTGCACAGGCCATTTGGCCTGTGCAGGCTGAATTTGCCCGAATTTGACAAGTGGGCTAGCCCACGCGCCCAAATCCTCCTCTTTTTTTTTCTCTTTCCTCCATTTTCCAACAACATGTAACAGTGAAAAACCATGGATGAACATGGTTTTGGCCATCGACAAGACTTTTGACCAGACCTATGAGTAAAGATAACAAGGCACCTTGCATAGCAACCTATGAGCCACATGGATGGCCACATGGCAAGCCATTTTTCCATTCAAGGGTGCTACAACATGCAACAAAAACCTAGATTTCCTGCCATCTTTCCAGTTGAACGCCCAACTTCAACATCTCATTTCTCCTTCACCCTAAATCCGTTTTCCCTAATATTATAGTCTTTTGAAAGCTTTTACTTCCCTTTACAATTCTATGCAAACCATTCCTCAAATTGCACAACCATAAGAAAGAAAAACCACCACTGAAAATTATAGAAAACAGTATTGATCCAATCTTTGAAGGGGTGGTTCCTAAGCCGTTTGAGGTCGATTTTTGAGGTGAAACCACTCATTTTAATCCTTAGTATATAGACTTTAAGTTCCATGTGTTGAAAAACCGAAACAAAACCCTCGAATGTGTTTTACAAGTTGCCGAAATGGGTTGCTTGCAAAATGTGATAGCAAAAGTGTTGTTGGAACAAAATTTTGGGTGATTAATCCTTATATTTGAGGCTACAAGAAGGTATAAACCTCATACCCTAAGCCTCTATATTCATGATTTTCTATACATGCACAGTTGCTTTAGAGCATGAGTATTTTGGTACTTAGAAAATTTTAGAGTTTTGCATACTTGTCGAGGGTTTGAGTATGGTTTTAGCTTCAAATTGCTTGTTGTTTCGAATGAGTCTTAACTCCTAAATGTTCTGTCATCAAAACCCTTACAAAATTGTAAGGAAGAGCCTTGGATTAATGGTTTAATGGGATAATTAGACACTTGAAAATCATAAAAACCATGAGCATTGGAAGAATCTATTACATAACAGGGATTTTAGGGGATCAATTGATTGACCAAAACTCGGTATTTTGAGCTAAAATTTGGTGGAACCATTACTAGTTATGCCAAAAATATGTGTACCAAATTTCGTCCTAATTTGAGTTGGGTATATTAGTCGAATTTATCGACTAGTGACAGTCTTTCACATAAAAATTGGGAATTTACAGTTACTAATTTTCCACTTGAAAATCCTATCAAATGGAGTCCAAAAATTGCAATCTAAAATTTTGGTGAATATCCAGGAGGTGTAGATGAAATTTGAAAAGTTTCGATCAAATCTAATACACAGATTGATAGCAGAAAAATTGACAAATTTACTACGCAGATAGAACAAAAAGGCTAGAATTTGACTAAGTATGGAAAATTGGAGATTTTGACCAAATTGACCCAATTTTGACCTAACTTGAACAGTGACCAAGTTTGACCAAATTTGATCAAGGCAAATTTGGGTTGAGTGAGACTGGTTAGGGATAATTGAATTAGAATTTAGCCACGTTTCACAAAGGAACTGAAATTGAGTTTAAATGATGCAGATCTGAGTGTATATTGTAGGACTGGGCCAAGTGTTGACGTGATATCTGTGCACGGGACCCAATGTGAGTAGTTTAATTCAGGTGTTACTTTAACTTGTATTCCGTGCATAAAATGTGTGTGAAATGACATTGGTTAAATGGTTTCATGGGATTGAGATAAATCAAATTAGTTTTAAAATGTATAGATGTACACCAATAATGAGACTATATGCTTGAAGTCCGAGTGCAGGGTCAGGGTACATGATGTGATGGAGATTTAGACTCGAGGTCCGAGCGTCAGGGTAGAGCATATGATCAGTGCACCTAACTTTAAGCCCCCTCGAGTGAAGGCACTTGAGGATCGAGCGCGGGATTAAGGTATTCAATGAATATGTTTGGCTCATGACCCACTTGAGTGGCCGGTATGCCTAACTTATGACCCGCTCGAGTGATGACCATAGGGTTGCATTTGATGACTTGAAACCCTAACCTAGATGCAGTTTTCAACTAACATGTATTCAAACTATTCTTCTTTAACTATTACATTGTTTATAACTATTTTACTGCATGTTATGTTATTAAACATTGTTTTACCATGACTGTTCATGTATACATACATTATTTTTGGAATGCTAGTTATAGGTAATATGCTGGTTTTACTACTCATTAAACTACGTTGTAATTTTAGGCTTACTTCTCTACTAACATTTTAAGTTCTTCGGTGGCTAACAAAGGGAAATATGTGGTGATAGCCTAGTCCCTTGGAGGTTCATTTGCCTTTTGTTGTTCTTTTTTTAGAGGTTGGTCATTTTTGTATATGTAAATAGTGGTCAACTGTATATTTTTGAAACGAGACAGTTTGTAATATAAATGATAACGCTTTGTAATGGTTGCTTACTTTCGCACTTGAATCCTAAAATTATTTTGATATCACTTGTTATTGAAATTGAAGAGGCTTAACCGTGATTGAGTGAACTTGACATGGTGAGTGAGTTCGTCAGGTCACTGTGCCGATCGACCCACCTTGGGCCTAGGGAAGTGGCCCCGACAGAAACAAAGTTTAAAAGATAAGTTAGTAAATTTTACACATTTAAATCAATATAGTTTTGTAATTACTTTCACAAAAATTATTTTTTTTACCCAACTTCAAAAGACTAGAGATGTTGCAGGTAAATTGAATAATCCTCCTCTATTCTTTGGATGTAATTTTTTTTTTGAATTCCCATATTTTCCATGTCATGATGAATATTAAGACCATCTTTAAATTTTTCCTTGACACCTAGTAATGTACTAAGAGTGTTATTGGAAATATTTGTTTCAATGTGTAATATTTCAAATTATTTTGTTTATATGAATGCGTTTTAATTGGTATAGACACATGTATATATTAGTCTGTGCCTGTATATATGACATTTTATTAAGTGGTGCATATATATATTATTTTGAATTAATTAAGATAGACTCATGAAATTAATTGATTAATTTAAATGGTGTAGAAGTATATATGTAAGCATTATATAACCACATGCATATTTACATGTACATTAATTATGATTGGTATATGTATTAATATATTTACACTAAGCATATAGTAGGATTAATTAATAGTAATGTGTAATATTATATAATAAAATACATTATTGGAAACACAATATATCATAAGTAGAAGAAAAAGACACACACACACACACACACACACACACACACACACACACACATATATATAAAATAAAGGGCTTTTTACATTTCTATACAATATTGTAAAATATATTACAATAATATTAAGTATTTCAACTTTATACAAATATTAAAATATTAATTACAAAAATAACAAAAAAGTATAATAGTCTGTCGGCGAATCGCAACAGTCCGACGAGAACCCCTCTGGCCGGCGAACACATTCCGACGAGCATCCCTTCGGCCGGCGAACACATTCCGACGAGTCCGATAAACACCACTCCGGCCGGTGAACAACAACTGTCCGGTGAGCACCACTCCGGTCGGAGAACATCAATGGTCCGACGAGCACTATTTCAGCCAACAAACATCAATAATCCGGCGAACACTACTCCGGCGAGCACCACTCCGGTGAACTGCAACAGTTCTTCACCGAAGTTGTAAGCAAGAGAGCTACAAAATCAAGAAAAAAATATATAAAAAAATTTAAAAAACTGTATATTATTAGTATATATTATGTATATTATTTGTATATTATGTGTATATTTTTTGTATATTATATGTATATTATATGTATACAGTATATTATTGTATATTATTTGTATATAATATATACGTATACCGGTGAAGATTCTGCTCTACACTACTGGTCTAATGCGTCACCGTCGTCGTGATTGCTTGCCTCACTGCTATCATTGCCAAAGTAGTCGGCTGGAATCACCGAAATCACAGCCGATGTTTTGTTGTTGTTCATTGTTTTCACCGATGGTAGTTCGTGGTTGTTGATGGTGGTTCCTGCCTCACTTCAATTTGCTTTGCTGTTAGTCATCGTCGCTGTTCCACAATCGAGATCTGCTTCATTGTTGAAATCGTTGCTGATCGTCAACATCTCTTCTTCCTCTGCTTTGATTCTGCACCTGCACGGTCTTGCTACTGCCTCTGTCTTTGCAACCGCCGTCGCCGGAACCTCTCTGTTATTGCTATCACTACTGCTATGATTCGCGATCAACACAACAATGGTTTTGCAGCAACAGCAGCAGCAAGGTGAGAATGGCCGCAATGGTTTTGCAGCAACAACTAGCTCTTGTTTCTCTGTTTTTCTGTTCGTGCTTTATTGCCACCATTGCTCCTCCGCCAGAATTGGTATATTTCTCTATTTTCTGTTTGCTATGCTAATCTGTTTGTAGCAAACTCGTTGCCACCAAAGCTGTTATTGCTTCGTTGTTGCCAAAACTGGTTCGACAATGGTGCACGATGCTGCAAATGGGGCTTGAACAGAACGAAAGTGGGCTTGAACAGAATGGTTTCTGTTTCCAAGTAGCAAATGGGGCTTGAACAGTTTGCTCGAGCAGTTCGCCAGTCTGCTTCGACTGTCGTGGTCGGAGAGAATCAAGAACCGGTTGTTGCTCTAACGAACAGATCTGGGCGAACCAGATGTTGCTCCAGTGATTCCACCTGCTATTCTTCCCTATTTCTTCTTCTTTCACTTTCGCTAGGAGATCTCTATGTGTTGTTGTAGCTGTTGTCGCCTCCGGCGGTCTTGCTGCAGATCTGTTCCTGCTTGCCGTTCCTGTGAAACTTTTCGTTACCCTCTCCTTCAGCCTCGCGAGCCGGCTGAGCTCACCGAGAATCACCATGTTAGCGGTGCTCATCTTTGTTGGATCTCAAGGACAGCCAGCTTCTTGTAATCCCATGTACGATTTCACTTCTGTTAGGAGCTCTGAAATCGTTGTCAACTGCCCCAAGTTATCTTCATCGTTAGTTCCTAAACCCTTGTCACAGATCTGCCTGTTCACTGTTAGTTGCATTACTGCTCTGCTATTTTTTTTCTCATGCTGATTCTTCTCTGCGTTACCACTACTGTTCGCGCTGCGCAGTTTGTCCTGCCTCTCCTTGCAGGTTGTAGAGAACAACTATGGTGCGAGCAGCAGTGGAGGTGGAGATCACGAACGACAAATAGAACGGAGCAGCAGCAATGGGTAGTGCGAGCAACAGCGACAGAGATCGTAAAACCTGTGTCACGAACAACGGGAGTGCGAGCAACAACGACAGTGGAGAGCTCACAATTTGTCATTTCATCCTCCCGACGGTGGAGAGCAGCAACGAAGGTGAGGTTCAATGGCTCTCTGTTCCGTTTCATCCTCACGTCGGCGAGCAGATCTGAACCGACAAATGATGGTGAGCAGCAAACAGCATAAGCAGCGGTGGAACGTCGACAAGCAAATCTGAACAGCAGCAGTCATCGGCAAACAGCAGCAGCGGCGGCGGAACACCGGCGAGTAGATCTAAATAGCAGCAGTCATCAACAACAATCTGACACCATTGGAGCGAACGGGAGACGGAGCTAGGGCACCAAGAGACTGAACAGAAAAATTGATAAAATTGTAAATATTTTTAAAAAACTGATATAAGTGAAA
>JAJIYU010008406.1:0-18029 GCA_030144865.1 Tinospora cordifolia | reverse complement strand
AATATAAATTGAGAAAAATTGCTGTAAATTATTGTATTTCCTTTAAAAATTCCAGAAAAATGCGTATATCGTATTCAAAAATTTTGCGCACCAAAACGTGGGTCGTCACAAAAAGAAAAAGCTACCTTTAGCGTGGAAATATGTCATTTTAGGTGAATTAATCTTTAGCTCTTTTCAATAAAAAAATAGTCATAAAAGTTATGAATTTAAGTTTTTCTATCGTAGTTTTTAATAAAAGTGTTAATCTATTATGTGACCCAAAACTAGAGTGTATTTTTACTTAGAGTAAAACTATACAATTTGTATATCATTATGTTTATATTAATGAGTAGAACATAGATATAAAGTTATAAAGTTTATTTGTATCTATGTAGGCCCTAAGAATTTATATGGTAAGTAAAAACCGACATATAGAGGATATATATATTGACAATAAATTTTTAATTAGCGAGTACTAAAATGTCCAAATAAAATCTTGATCTCCATGATACTAAAATTAGAATTTTTGGAGTTCAATTGATATATTAAATTTTCATTTGTACAATTTAAGGACTAATAGATAAAAAAAATGTATATAAGGTTATATAATGTTAAATAATAGAAAATGTTATATAATGTTATATGTACAATGTTGTATAACATTATGAAATATCTACCAGAAAAAATGCATAACATAAAAAATAAGTAAAATTTTTCTATTTACAGTATTGAAATGCAAAATTATGAAAAAGTTGGTTATTGTCTACCAAACGTGAAACACGTGTCGATGGTGTGAGTTTTTGGTATTTGGGTCGATATTAGGGGCTCAATGGCGCCAATTAACCTTGTTGACCACATTGAATTTGTAAAGCATCCAAGTTAACAAGTGTTAGGTTTGAGTAAAGTTGAATGCATTGACCAAAATTGACTAAATTAATAAATAGACCACAGTTGACCGTGTCAATTTCTTGATTGACCAAAGACCATAAAGTTCGATTTGAGCAACGTTTCTTGTAAATATTAATAAACCACGTTAATTACGCAGGACCAAATGTTACCGGGACACGACTAATCACGAGAACAGCATCGGGAGCTGAACATCCTTGTGAGTAGTGTTTTCTAAATTATCACTTAAACTTAGTATTATGTTCATAAGTGAAATGTTATTACATATTGCAATGCATTTGCAATCTTTAAATAAGATTTTAAATGAAAATGTGTATCCATTCTCGAGGTTTAATGGTATGGGTTAGGGTATTGGATATGGTTGAGCTTTGAGGACCAGATGTCATTTTACCCGGAGATACATTCTATGGGGGTCTTCGATTGGCGCACTTATTGAGGATCTGACGCTATCATACATGAGGTATGTCCTAGCGGATCTTTATGATATTGTATGAGAATACGTCTAACAGTCTGATGTTGGGATCACTGCAAGTGTACAAGATCGCAATAGTAATAAATGGTAAATAACTGAATATCGTCATCAGGGAATGGTATGTGGTTAATAATTCTAAATCCCAATTTAATTTCAGTCTTAACTTTATTAAGGCTCAAAATCAAGATGAGTATTGAAAACTTAAGAAAATCGAAAGCAAATTAAAAAAAAAGCGAGTATTGAATTGAAAACTTTATGACTTAAGTATCTAGGATTATAAAATCTTATGTATTTCCCTTCAATTCTTATTTCAATTAATATGATTCTTAATTCTGTAGGTTATAGCACTTTCACTATAACCCTCTCCCGAGGCACTTTAATACCTATTAGTCAAATTTCCTAATACCTCCTCTTGAGGCGTACAGTCAATAAACTAATGCATTAAAATTCTAATTCTTGTACAAACTCCTAAAGAATCAACAAGGTCGCAGTCAATTGATTGTTGTAAGTCTATATTTTGATTATCTAACTGTTAAACCCCTCTCACAAGTTAGTTTAATAATCTAAGATCAATCTATCTATGGTTAATAGATAAAAAGCATTAGTCACACAAAATAAAAAATAAAACATCAAAATAGATCAATTGAAAATCGGAATCAAAGGTTCCTACAATTGAAATCACATCCTAAAAATTGAAACACTTAGCCGAACATATTGTAAAGAGTACCTAGCAAAGAATTAAAGAAAGTAAAAATCATACTAGACTTTGATCTTGTTCTTCGTGTTCTTATTCGTCTTTGTTCAATGGTCTTCACCTCTTTCGATTAGAAGAATACGTAGCAACTGAATAATAATCTCAATAATAATGAAAACCCTAACCGAAGATGTTTACTTATAGTGTTTCTAAAAAACTCGCGTAAAACCCTAATTAAACATTAACACAAATACATAAATTACACCCCTTGAATTTTATAAACCTTGGCCCATTCTCAAACGCAGGACGACGATCCACCATGGCAAGACCATGGTCCTATGTGGTTTATTATCTTGCGTCTTTCTTTTCGATTCTTGGTTTTATTTAACAAACAAGCATGGCCTTCAATGTTCCAGTCGTGCGCCTTCTTGTTCAACATTTTTACCCAATTTGCCCCTACGCCACAATTTTTGTTTCTTTCTTCCATTCTAGTCGAGCCATTGCCCTTTGCTTCAATTTACCATTCTGCCATTCCACTTTTCTTCATGCGCGCTAATTCATGTCTCAATTTCTGATATTGCCCATCCGAAACCGCATTTTGCTTTATGCGCACACGTTGCTATTTTTGGGCTGGACCGAATTGGGCTTGGCAATGTTTAATGGGTCATATTATCTATGTTGGGCTGGACCAAATTTGCTGCTTGATCCATAATGCATTTTATCATTCTTCATTTACTAGATTTCTACATTGTTGAAGCCATTTTCCCTTTTTTTTTCCTTGTATATATATGTTCTCAATTATTCTAAACCTGCACAAATAATAGCAAACCTTCCTCGACATTAAATCACAATTATAAATATATAAAAATTATATTTAAAATTCTCAAAATGCGTAAATACATACAATGCTCTTAGAAATGCTTATGCACCTAATTATAAATAAATATATACTACTTCCTAACTATATCATGCAAAATGTATATATATATAATAATGCTAGCAAGCAATTCAACTAATAAATACCCCCAAACTTAAACTATTATCCGTCCCTAAACAATGACTAAACTCTAAAACTAATACACTATACCATATAGAGTTAAATTCCTTTTCACTCGTCCTTATGACCTCGATCTTCCATCCCTAATTTGTGATTCATTAACACTTCCCTTAGGCCATTCAGGTTGTTTATATTTTCAGATCATCCTCCATTCTTCTTCAGCTTCACCCTCTCATCAGTCAGTATCACAATCCATCTAGACTTTGTAGGTGGTTTGTAATTGTCATCCGACTCCTAAAAATAATCTCCTAATATCTAAGTACACAAACCCTCTCAATGTCTTCCTCTATCTATCCTCTACCCAAGTCAAACTGTAGTCAGGATTAGTGGTCTTTCTTTTAGGTTGTAACGTGGTCTGGCTCAAGGTTCAAGTGTTATATGATTTTAATTCTGACTCAAGTATATACTCATATCAATAATAACAACCTATTTTGTTTGATTTTCTCAATGTAGCTTGATCCTTTCTGTTCAATCCTTTTTTGTTCTTCATTCATACTCACAACATTGTTTTCACAATTCCCCCAAACTTATTTAATCACATGCACATCAATCTATATCCATACGTACACTCATACAAAGGTAGGAGGTTCAACTTTTATTGACAATATTGAAATGCTAAATATGTAATTTTTTTTCTTTTTTTCTTTTTTAAAACAATATCAAAAATAGAAACAAAAACTGAAAACATACGTATCTCAATGTTAACACCCCCTCCTTCTTTTACATCATCAGAATAAGCAATATTATAACCACGAGTGCATACAACTAGGTTCAATTGAGGCATACATAAAAGAATAAAGTGTCTATATCTATTGTTTAGGTTCATCATAAGAAAAATAGGCTATAAGGCTCAAAATTAGTTACAAAGGATAATAAGTGTTGGGATTCGCCTTAAGGCTGAAACTCAAACAAAGATGGCCTACTTCGTTTCCCTCATAGAGTCATTCTTAAGTAGTATTCAAGATAGATTTAATTATTTTAAGAGTCTGTGAAAAATCCTCTCCATTTGTGGTTTGGTCACCACTCTTCACTTTTCTCAGTTTCGGATTCTCAATTTAGCTAAGACTAAAGAGATCTATCAAGGTCAAATTTTGGATAAACCAAACACACAAACTGTTTAAAAGTACCTTAGTTCTTTGTCTCATCACACTAGAACAATTTTCAATTTCATAGATTACTTAATGAAAATTTTCAAAAATGTAGCATGGATCTAGCCTAAGTGACACCTATATGCTCTCTATGCTCATGTTCTAAAGCTAATATGATCATGATATCTAAATGTAATGAAAGAATTTCAATATTAGATAATTATGTGATATGCCTATAAATATATGCAGTTTAGAAGCAGTAATGCACAATATTATATAAAAATTAAAGGAAAAATAACCTCAAATTGAAGAATCTTTAATGCACACCCCCAAACTTAAATTGTGCCTTATCTTCAATAACACAATTCATTGTGATGTAAACCTAGGTATTTTGAGCTAAAATTTGGTAGAAACCTTGTTGGGTATCTCAAGAACAAGTGTATCGAATTTTGTCCTAATCTAAGTTGGGTAAGTGGGTCAATTTACATGAAAAGTGGTTGTCTGGCACATAAAATTCGAGAATGTGAAGTTACTGATATTTTACTTAAAAACCCTATCAAATGAAGACCAAAAATCCCAATCTAAAATTTTGATAAATATTTATGTCAGAACCCCTTCTCTAAGCCAAGGGTGGCTCGACCGGCACAGTGGCTCAAAAAACTCGCTCACCACGTCGAGTTCGCCCAACCACTTTTAAGCCTTTTTCCAATCTTAAACAACAGACGATATCAAAACAATTGAAACACTTAAAGGAAAAAGTAAGCAACATACAAATGAAAGCATTTCATTACGTATTAGTCTTGTCCAAAATACATAAATGACCACTTATACACAAACAAGGAGTGACCAACCTCTAATTCAAAATACCAAAAGAAAGGGGACAGGAATCGTTAGGGAGTCAGACGATCACCACGCCTTTCCCTTTATCAGACACTGAAGAACCTGAAATAGTGATAGAGTAGTGAGCTTAAAATCCACGTGGCTCAGTAAGTAGAAAGATCAGCATGTTAATCATAACCAATACTCCAAAATAATGCATGTATGCATGAGCAGTAAAAATGATATGGCATTTGAAAGCATGGGATAGTATAAAAACAGTTATAAATAGTGCAACAGTTTTAGCAAACATCTTAAACCCATGTCAGTTAAAATCATATCCAGGCTAGGTTAACTTAACAAACCCAACCTATAGTCATCGTTCGAGCGGGTCTTAAGTCAAGCATACTGGCCACTCGAGCAGGTCGTAAGCTAGGCTTTGTGAATATCTGAACCCCTCGCTCGGTCCTCGAGTGCCATGACTCGAGCGAGTTCGTGAGCTAGGTGCACTGATCATATGCCCTAACCCTTGGCGCTCAGACCTCGAGTCTATCACAATTGCATCAAGTACCCCGACCCCAATGCTCGGCCCTCGAGCCTATGGTTTCACTACTCATGTACATCTACCAATCTCAAAATTAATCAGATGTATGTAAATCTTGTGAAACCATTTAAACCATGTCATTTCATACAAGTTTTATGCAAGGAATAAAAGTCACGAAAGCACCTGAGTTAAACTACTCACCTCGGGTCCTGCGCGCCGATGTCTTGTCGAGAACCGGTCCAGTCTCGTGGTACTATCTCGAATCTGCATCAGTTAAACTCAGTCTCAAATCTATCAATGCAGTGGCCTAATCTCTAATCTCACTGTCCCTACTCAGTTTAAATCGACCCGAGCCATTTCAGCCAATCAGTCAAACCTAGTCAACTCTAGTCAATTTGGTCATCCTAGTCACTTTTGGTTCATTTGTGCCCAAATTGGGTCAACATAGGCCATTTGGGTCCAAATGGGGTCAAAATCCCAAAATCTCAACATTTAGCCAAGTTTTGGGTTATTTGATTTCTTGTGCAGCAAGCTTGCCGATTTTTCTGCGGGTAATCTGTACATCGGATTGGTGCCAAGTTTTTCAAATCTATTCTAAACTCCTTAGATCTTCCCCAAAATTTTGAATCACGATTTTAATACTCCATTTGGTAGTGTTTTTAATTGACATATCTGGGTCTGTGTGTTCTCAAATTTTATGTGACAAGCAGTGACTGTTTGCCTAATTTGACCTAGTTATCCATATCAAAATGTTATGAAATTTGGAATGCATATTCTAGACATACTTAGAAATCTCTTCACCAAATTTTAGCTCAAAAATGGAGCTTTGGTCATTCAATTTACTTTCAGAATTTTCAGCTAAATCACAAGAATTTTTGAGTTTTTCTTCCTATCTGCTCAGTAAATTTTCCAAATTTCCTGTGATAATTCCAACTGTTGGATTTATGTAAAATTTTCCAAATTTGATCTATTTGTCCTAAAAAGTTACCTGAATTTTATTTCACAATTTTTGGACCTCGTTTGATATGTTTTACAATAGTGATATTAGGACATTTGGTTTCCCCGGACTGCATGTGACAGGCAGTCACGAAGTGCTCCAATTAACCTACCCTCTAAACTCAGAATGTTCTGAAATTTGGTATGTATATTCTAGACATATCCAGTGACATTTTCAACAAATTTCAGCCCAAAATAATCATTTTTGGTCACTCTATTGACTCTTTACATTTTAGTCTTAAAACAGATTTTCAATTTTTCTAAGCTTTTTAAGTGCCTAATTTCTCCTCTCTACAACATTAATCCAAGGCTTTCCTCTGCTGGTATTAAGGGTTCTCAGATCTCAAAACACTAATTCACTAGGTTTCGTTCAAAATAGTAAGCAAGCATAACCCTAACCACTCTCAATTACAAGTTCCAACATAGCAATCTAAGGAAATTTTTTAGAAAATTTACTAAGTCCTAGACTTCTAACTAACAGGACATATTGGTAAGTATGGTAAATTATATTCACAGAGGGTTATAATTCGAACTTTATACCTTTTTGTAGTCCCACTCCAAACCTCCGCCTGATCCGATGTTCCTATCCACTTCAAATGGTGGTTCAAAATTGCCCTCCAATACAACCTTCTTGCAAAACTGCTGTCACAGTTGGCGAGCAACCCACTTCAACCTTATTTTTGACGTATTTATAGAGTTTATTTGCTATTTTTAAAAAGCAAACATTAAAGTAGATGCTACAAGGTTTAAAACGAGCTATTATACCTCCAAAACGAACTTGAAATGGTATAGAAATCGAAGCTCCAAAGATTGATTCAACACAGTTTTTCTATTTTTTGGGTTTAAAACTTGATGAACAACACCTCTTCTTGGCTGTTTCAGCTCCAATTGGTTCCAAGATTCAATGAACTCTTTGTGGGACTTTATAGATAGTGGCAAGAACTTTCCAAAGAGCCTTAAAACGCTCAAAACGGAGGTCAAACAAAGAAGTTACAGGCTTTAGAAGATGGAAGAAAAATCTGAAAAATCAGGAACTCTTGCTTAAGGGGGTGGTTTTGTTGAATGGAGGGGGTGCTTGCATGGAAAAATAGGGTGCCACATGACCATCTACGTGGCCCTTGAGCTTCCATGCAAGACTACCAGTTGTCATCCCTCATTGGCTTGCTCATGAGGTGGGATGAGATGGCCAAAACCATGGGTTTAAAACCATGGAAATCCATTGTTTTCTTGCCGAAAAATGCCAAAAATCTTGAAAAATCGAGCAAAATTAATGCCAAAAACGACAAAACAAGGGGGGTTTCTATTGCTGGGCACGTGGGCCGACCAACCCAATTGGGCAAACCCGCACGCCAAGGGGGGTTTCTTTTCCCCCTTTTCTTTGTACATTGGCATACATATATCCAAATTTTGTATTTAAAAAAAAATCATCAAAAATTATTTAATCATCATTTCTCATCAAAACTCTCCATTATACATCATTTCCTATTATTTATTCAATTATTTTCTCAAAAATTACATTTTCTTCCTAAAAATTTCCTTAATTACTCTAAAAATTATATAATTATCTCAAAATTCAATAATCAATCCTAAAAATCATTTATTTCCAGAAATTACATTTTTCTTATAATTCCATGTATTTTTTCCTCAAAATCATAATTTTTTTCAATTATTCTCATTTTCTCCAATAAATAATATAAAATTGAGAAAATTTTAAGTAAATCCATGCATTTCTATTGAAATTCTTGAAAATACATATATCGGACCCAAAAATTTTTGTATATCAAAACATGGGTCGTTACAATTTAGTGGGTTTAGATCAAATTCGAAAACTTTCGCGTAAATCCTGTAATACCTGAATTTTAGTGACGTAATAACTAAAATTTGAGTTTAAAACACATTTTATTAGCACATATACTTATATATATATATATATATATATATTTATCATTGATATGTAATTAATTAGTTAGCATAGAAGTACAAAGGGATATGCATTGATTAATAATAGAGATATAGAAATGTTGGGTAAATATACACTTCTCTATTTGAGTAAGAAAATAATATTTTTAGTATGATATTAATATAGAAAAGTATGTGTATAAAGTATTAATTAGATGCACTCATGAAAATAATATTTCGTTTAGTATGATAGTAATATACATAGAGAAGTATATGTCTAAAGGAAATGCATTCATGAATGAAATATCTCATTTGGTGTGATGTTAAGGTATGCATATATAAAAAATGATAGTTTCACATTAGAAAGATAGAAACACTAGTTGAAAGAGGGTTCTATATAAATGTAATACCTCGGAATTTTGTGAGTGTGTCACGTCGCGAGCAAATAAAAAGAAAAAAATTTTATATATAACAATAATAATAAAATAAAATAAGATATTAATGCGTATGATTTTAGGGTAACGAAATGAATAGATTATAAATTAAAATAGATGTAAAATTTATAATAGGATTTTGAAAAAAAAAATTTTGCGTGGTGGTGGTAATTAAATTTGAATATTGGTCTGTTCGGTTAAATTTATTAAAATAAGGTAATATACACATGTACACCTATAATAAGCATAATATAATTGAAACAATTAAAGGATTTAAATGTGGGTAATCGTATAAAACTTATACTAAGGAATATATACATTAAGATGATTAGTATATATATATATATGGATATACACATCAAATGGAAAAAAAAACATACATTTTAATAGTGATTAAAATAGATATGTGTATGTATTTGTAGAGATATATGATTATATATATATATAAAAGTCGGCCAAACCAGAGAAATCTGGTTTGGCACAAGGCTTGTTGAAGAAGAGAGCTGAGAGGAGGGGGATCTCGAGCTTTCTGGTTGATAGAAGATTTAGGAAGAAGCCAAGCTAACATTTAGCTGGCTGGAGATCAAGATAGAAGAGAGGGGGTGGTTGTTGCTGCAGTCCGGGTAGGATGAAGGGATCCAAGCTTCTGGTAACGATCAGAAGGGAGGAAACAGAGCAACGATGCTCTGTTGCTACGTCGCTGCAACGGCCGAATGAGGAAGAAACAATACAAAGAAGAAGAGAAGTGGTGGGGCGTTGCTGCACAAGGAAAGAGCACAGATTGGCAACAAATCTGTGCGTGATGAAGCTGCATCCGAGCTGCCGTTGCAAGATGGAGAAGAAGAAGTGCAAAGAAGGTTGCTGCTGGTCCGTGACAATGAAGACCAAGAAGAATCTGTTGTTGCAGGTCGAAATGAAGAAGAAGAGAAACTAGAGCAACGGTGCTCTGTGCTGCGGATGGGATTGCTGCTGCTACCTGAATTATTGATGTTTCTGCTGCAGAATGAAGAAGCAGTCGATGGTGTTGGATAGTGAAATGAACAGAGGGGAGTAAGATGATCAGAGCAATGACATTCTAGTGCTGTCGTGGCTGCTGCAACTGTCGAATGAAGAAGAAGCAAAACAGGGAATGAGAAGAGAACATGGAAGAATATGCTGGTTGCAGGAATTAGACAGTGAAGGGGTGATGGCTTGAATTATTGGCTGAGCTGAAACGATGGAGGAAAGGCAGCAGTTGCTACTGCTGTTGCTCACCAATTGCCGAACAGGGGTCTGCTGTAACCTGGTTTCTGCGTTTGGAACCAGAAAACAGAGGAGCCGGTCAAGCTTTTAACTTGATTTTTGTGGTGGTGCTCTTAACGGAAGAAGAGGAACAAAGAACAGAGCAATGTTAATTGCTCTGTTCTAGACCAGTCGCTGCAGCTGAGCCGTGTGGTGCATCTAATTTGGAAGGAGGGAATTGAACGTGGGGGAAGTTGGTGTGTGGAGCGGTGGAGTTGCTGTCCCTGAGGTGTGTGTGGATCATTTGGAGGCCTTGCTGCTAATTAACCGTGAAAATGGAGAAGTAGAGCCAAAATCTGGATTGGCTTTTACTGTGTCATTCAGCTGAAAGAAGAAGGAGACGACTGGCTGCTTGAAATGGAGAGGTAAGATAGTGATGAAAATTTTGATTAATGGTAATTTGGTATGTTTAGCTAATAACTGAATTATAGTGTAGTTTACTAATACACTATAAAGTGTTGAATCCAGTATAATATGAATAATTGATATGAATTGATTGGAACACTAGAGTTTTAATAAAGCTACTCACCTTATGATAACAAAATGAACGAAAATTATTTGAATTGACATTCAAACAATAATCTTAGCAAAACTTTATTAGTAGAAAAAGATTAAAAATCTCAATTACGCATGAGACTAAAGATTGGACCAATAGAAGTCTTATTTCGTTCGTAATTAGTTTAGAAATTTCAAGCTTAAGAATATTTTGAATAAGACTTAATATGAATTAGGAACTTAGAAATTTTATTGATTATTAAATTCTAGATTTATTTATTTTAGCGTATTGAGGATCCTGAAGGAAAGCAAGGAGCCCTAAAGATCGACAGAATTAGGTGGGCGTGACTTCCTTGCTCATATGTATTATATGGATTTAAGATTCAAAGCATTTGATTGAATACTTCTAGGTTATTAGAATTTTATTAGGAAATTGATTGAAATTATTTAGCTTGTGTGAATGATGTGTGATGTATGATGAATTATTTAATCAATGTGTAATTAGTTCATGACATGATCTTGCATTTGGATTTACTCAAATATGGCATGCATGACTAGAAACATATGCAATTAGATCCTATTGTTTATTCATGCACCTTATCGAGTTAACTTGCAAGCATAGTTGGGTTATATTTTCTAGTGTATTGTGTGACGTTTGATGTGATTGAGATTGTTTGTAAAACTAAAATAAGACGATGGTTTATTAAGAATCCACACACCGGTACGATTGACGAGCCTAAAGCGGATCGAGGTGGCATTTCCTATATGTCACCACTTGAGATTGTCGAGCTATAAGGCAGATCGTAGGTATTCCCACCCAGAGCTGATTGTGACAGCTCGAAGTCTTTGGGAAACGGTACGACGTCGCGATAAGTACTCTCTCTTAGGTTGTGATGTGAGTGTCGATTGATTTTAGATGGGTATTGGAACCCTCTAAGATTAGATTAGATCACAGGGAATACCGAGAGGCATCTCAACCCTCTTCCGATCCTAGACTACAACCAAGACAAATGAATGTTTGAACGCTAATGTCTGAAAGTGTTTGTAATGTTTTGGATTGGGTCTCTATAATGCATGTGATGTGTAGGATCGATCCACTGAGCTTTCGAGCTCACTCCCACTTTACTTTTCAGGTACACCTGGACATAGAGTATGTTAACTTATGTCAGAAGAATCACACTCTGATTAGACACCTCATGGGGAGGTCGTCCGGGATAGGTGACTAGGAAGTTATGTTTTATGTATTTTAATGGATTGTTTTAATATATTTACATTGGTTTAACTTCGATTGTTTTATCTCTTAATGATTTTACTTGTTTAACGATTTTGTCTTAAATGAATAATTTTAAGTATTTCCGTCGTATTAATTATGCATTGTCTTGAAAAATTTAGTGAATATATAGAGAAATGATTTTGATCTTTGGTTTGTTTTAAAACATCTACACAGGTATTGACTTGAAAATAAATTGTTATGAAATTGATTTTAAAGAAAAAGATTTTGACAGAACAAAATTTTCAGGTAGCATCTCGATTTTTATCGGGCGACGATCCACACGTAAGGCAACACGTGAACGGAGGTCCGGTCAAAAATTGGGGTGTTACAATAAACCCCCTACTCTACCCATTTCATTCATCCCAAAGACAAGAGTTGAAAATTCCTCTTGCTCTCTCTCTCTTTGTCTCCTTCTTGGCAAACTTAGTCCTAGTTCTTCTTTGCTTGAGCTATTCTAAATAGTTCGTGAAGTAGTAGCAACGAAGTGCTACAAAAAAATTTAGGAAGCGATCTCGAGGTGAGTTTCTTTCATTTCTTTTAATTTATTATTTTGACTTAGATAGTGCTTGCTTGTTTGTTTAGCTTGATTTTTTTATTCTTGTTATTTGCATTTATGTCATTCAATTATCATGTTGCTCATGACCAAGAGAGTATGCTCTGTAGTTGTGTCTTGTAAGATCTTCTACATCAAAAATCAAAAGTCATTTTTCCTATTTGAGAGAGTATGTTCTGCAGTTGCGTCTCGTACGATCTTCTAAATCAGAAATCGAAAATCTGTGCTTCTATTGATTTATAATGTTATACTATTGGTATGTTTAATTACTGTTGAAATATTTATTTACTATGCTCTTGCACACAAAAATAAGATTTCAACTACGTACCGGTGCTGGGGACTTTCTGTGTTCCATGTAGAATTGGAACTGGCTATCAATACTGATACCAGAATGGAACGGGTCTCAAGAATAATTCCACTAGAAATGGGTTTGAGTTTTAGAAT
The DNA here is from genome assembly GCA_030144865.1 of Tinospora cordifolia. Classification (NCBI taxonomy): domain Eukaryota; kingdom Viridiplantae; phylum Streptophyta; class Magnoliopsida; order Ranunculales; family Menispermaceae; genus Tinospora; species Tinospora cordifolia. Next base: position 5,098 of record JAJIYU010008406.1, on the reverse strand, counting down.
TGATCTTTCTCCCTAGATCTGGAGCACAGAGGTTATTCCTGTTCGGTCTAAATTACGACTGAAATAATATATTGTTTGAATCGATTTAATCTCTGAAAGTGTTTGATATGCATGTATTATTTGGTCGAAATAATGAATTAAATAGATGGAATGATTCACTGGGCTTTTTAACTCACCTCCCTATTTTTCACATCTCAGGGAATTAATCAGCTTACAATGAGGTTTATCTATTGAAAGTTTTTATTTATTTCAATGTAGGGCACATTGGCCCAAGCTAAATCATGTATTTTAGCTTTGAATTTATTTTTTGTTGTAATAGATCATTGTACTAGAAATTTTTGAATGAATAAATAAAGAATTTTATTTACTATGATGTCATTTTGTACATAGACAAATGTACACAGGAACCCTAATGAAATAGGGTCTAAGAAGAAGAAAATGTAGCACGGGCCCGTCTCCTAGGCATCCCAAGATTTTTGATCAAAGAAAGTTAGACCGTCAGATGACGCAGAAGATGGGACTTGGGAGGCGGAGTGTTACAAAGGTGGTATCAGAGTCTAGGCTTTAGATGCCTTAGACAAGAATTATAAAGAATTGACTAGTCAGGTAAGACTATTTATTTAATTTAGAAGCCTTACCTCATGTTTTGGAAACTAAAATGATTTTGAAAAAAATTATTTTCAAAAAGAGATATATGTTTTCAACGGTTTTGTTTGGATGCAAAGATTACGAGTTGAGCTGATAGTGGGTAAGCCTTGTCCCGCGTAAAGCTAAACATTGAAAGGGAGACGGGTTATCCCGTTCTAGAAAGGACGGTTGCTAAGTAGACTTCGGTCTCACTATCCGATTTGGAGGTTGTCCCACCAGCTCATACGAGTAATCGGAGTTGAAGAACACACTTATTTTCTTGCGAGATAAAAACTAGGAGGTGGTAATTAAGGGCTAGGAATTCACTATGGTCCAAATGAGATGCCAACAATAATTTAAGAACCTAGGTTTGGGGAAGAGACATTAAGTAGAGACTTGGAGGTTGTCAAGAGTAGCACAATGAATCATGAATAAACTTTTAGGGCATAAGTTAAAGACTGCAAATGTGTAAAAAACAAACACTTGTTTGGTCAGGGGCACGAGATCGAGAGGATCCCGTATACTTGGTTTCTATGCGGTATGGAACGCATAGGAATTCAGGGGTATGAAAGAATCCTGAACTCGGAGAATGACGGACCATGTTTGGTGAATGATCGGTGGCTTTGGACAAACTCATTTCCTTATGCTTGGCTGGCATGGGACAGTCAAGTATAGTGAGGTTTGGGAAGCCTTAGAAATCTAGACATTTGCAAAATTGATTGGGTGTAGTGAGATTTTTGTGTGAAAGTTTATGCCAAAGGGCAAGGGTGGTATGGGACACACGAACCTAGAGGCATAGGTGGAAGCCTAGAATTTTACTGTGCTAGCGTGAATTTCTTGAATGATTGAATGCATGATAATCTTACTACTTGTATGAAACCAAATCCTATACCCAAAAACAAAATTGACTTAGAAGAACAAATTATTAGGCCACTAAACAGATCGAGAACAAGAATCTAGAGTTATGATAGAACGAATTAAACGAAACAACAAGAACGAATACTAAATCAGCGTTGACGTGTAGATAATGGCTAAACCAAGGAAATACGCAACAAGAGGTACTACATCTGACGACACCGACTCTCAGGAAGCGCAATACGGCATGGTTGAGGCTAGAATAGAACATATGATGAATGAAGTCACCATGAGAGTGATGGAACAAATAGAACGGACGCTAGCTTGAATGATACTGCAAGCGGCACCACAGACGCAAGAGCAGATTCTGATACAACCGCAAATGCCAGCACCTGAGATTCTGGATCGTTAGGAAGAACCAAAGGACCTGGAAGACAGCGAACACAGAAAATTGTTGTTAGAATTGAAGAAGTTGGGACCGTCACAGTTTTATGGTACTACGGATAGTTTAGCAGCTGACCATTGGTACTAGGAATTAGAAGAATACTTTGATGTGTTGAGAGTAACAGGTCCTCGCAGGGTAGCACTGGCTACCAATCAATTCAAGGGACCAGCTAGAAGCTAGTGGTGGCTAGTAAAGGCAGACCCGACTGTCAATGTTTGCAGAATGAATTGGGAAGAGTTTAGGGAGATATTTTACGAGAACTTCTTCCCTGAAGCAACACTAGCAAAGATGCAAGAGGACTTTATTCAGCTAAAGCGGAGAGAGATGACGGTGGCCCAGTATGAGGCCAAATTTATCGAATTAGCCAAGTTCTCACCTGAATTAATAAGTGAAGAGAAGAAAAAGGTCAATCGCTTTACTCAGGGTCTCAAGATTGAAATTCGAAAATTAATACGGACAACTTGCCCAAAAACATATAGAGAAGTAGTAGACAGGGCATTAACCATAGAACAAGAGCTGAACTTTGAGCAAAGGGTGAGGAACAAGAACAAGTGACCAATAGGTGATAAAAATCACCAGGGAGATCAGAAGAGAAGAAATGTTAATTAGAATGACGGAAATCAAATGCCACAAGGGCAAAATCGACCCAAAAACAGAAGAACAATTAGAGCTGGCAAGACATCAAGGGTAGTGTTTCAACTGTAATCAGCGAGGGCACCTATCGAAGGGGCAAAATCAAGGAGGAGAACAGAATGTACGTGCTCAACAACAACTGCCTTGACAAAATAACAACCAGGGGTAAAATCAAAATCAGGATCGAGCACAAAATCAAAACCAAGGCCAGGGGCAAAACTAGGCGAGAGTATTTGCTATCGCTGAAGCCCTGGAAGACCAAATCCCTGCTGTCGAAGGTACATTCTTGTTATTTAACACTACTGTGATACTGCTGTTTGATTCGGGTGCTTCAAAGTCATTTGTTTATGAAAAACTAGTTAATAGATTACAACTAGTAATAAAGACTTTGCCTATAACGTTGAATGTATCAACACCTATAGGAACTTCTGTTATATCAAAGCAAATGTGTACTTGTGATCTTAGGTTTGGGGATAAGCTGATTTCAATCGACTTCCGTGTACTACCATTCCACGGGTATGATGCGATATTGGGTATGGATTGGTTGGATCAGTACCAGACATAAATCGATTGTCCCAAGAGAAGAGTAACGATAACATTGCCCTCAGGAGAAACCTTCAAGATAGATGGTGATATTCATAAATTGCCTAGGAGCCCAATGATAGCCATGTTGAACTGCTTAAAGCAAAATGAAGACCTCAAAAACCTCTTAAAAGAAGACTCTGAAGGACCAAAAAAAATAAGGAATCTAGAAGTAGTCGGGGACTATGAAGATGTGTTTCCTAATGACTTGCCTGGACTACCACCAACTAAAAGTTACAAGTTCAAGATCGAACTCCAACTTGGAACCAAACCTATAGCTATACCTCCGTACCGTATGGCATCAATAGAACTAATCGAGTTGAAGACCCAATTAGATGAGCTCCGAGAGAAATGATTCATTAGACTAAGTAAATCACCTTGGGGGGTTCTAGTGTTGTTTGTAAAAAAGAAAGACGGATCTATGAGACTTTGTGTCGACTATCAAAAATTGAATCAAGTAATGGTAAAGAACAAATACCCTTTACCAAGGATAGACGACCTATTTGATCAATTAAGAGGAGCTACTTATTTCTCAAAAATTGACCTTAGGTCAGGCTATCATCAGTTGAGGATCCGTGAAACAAACATTCACAAGACTGCCTTCAGAACTCGATATGGTTACTTCGAGTTTACAGTATTGCCTTTTGGTCTAACCAGTGCCCCGACAACATTCATGGACTTAATAAACCGAGTATTTAGACAATACCTTGACCAGTTCGTCGTGATATTTTTTGACGACATCCTAATATACTCCAAGTCCAAAGAGGAACACTTAGAACACTTAAAGATTGTGTTAGAAACACTCAAAATACACCGATTGTATGCCAAATGTAGCAAGTGTGAATTTTGGATGAAGACAGTCAAATTTCTTGGCCATGTAGTATCAGCAGAGGGCATCTATGTGGATCTGGAGAAGGTGGAAGCTGTCATGAATTGGAAGCAGTCAAAGACAGTTACAGAAATCAGGAGTTTCTTAGACTTGGCTAGATACTACAGAAGGTTCATACAAGATTTTTCTAAACTAGCAGAACCTATGACCAAGCTAACCAGGAAGGGAGTTAAGTTCAATTGGGATGAGAAGTGCGAACAATCATTCCAAGAACTGAAGAAGAGATTAACTACGGCCCCCGTCCTAGTTACTCCAACCCATGGGGTTACTTTTACCCTTTATACTGATGCATCATTAAATGGATTGGGAGCAGTATTGATGAAGGAAGACAAGTAGTCGCTTATACCTCAGGACAACTGAAGGTCCATGAGAAGAACTATCCCACTCACGACCTAGAGTTAACGGCCATTGTATTCGCCCTGAAGATTTAGAGACATTACCTTTATGGTGAGAAATTTGATCTGTTTTCGAATCACAAGAGCTTGAAGTACATTTATACCCAAAAGGAGTTGAACCTCAGGCAACCGAGATGGATGGAGTTCTTGAAAGACTATGATTTTCAACTACACTACCATCCAGGGAAGGCCAACGTAGTGGCTGATGCTATGAGTAGAAAGTTCAACAAACAAGAGGAAGAGAAAGGCTAGATGTATCAGTTGATCGAGGACTTCAGGCTTGGTGTAACTCTAAATGAAACACAAACCTATCTTTACACTATGTCTTGTCAACCGAATCTTCTACATCAAATCAGGGATGAACAAAGACAAGACAAATGGCTTACCAGTCTGGTTGAGGGAGTTACACAGGATAAGCATTCTGACTTTAGGTTAGATGCTGAAAATATCTTAAGGTTCGGAGAAAGGATCTGTGTACCTCAAAATGGACAGAGTAAGCAGACAATACTAGATGAGGCTCATCAAACCAAGTATATGATGCATCCAGGTGAGGATAAAATATACCAAAACCTTAAAAAGACCTACTGGTGGAGGGGCATGAAAAGGGACATAGCCCAATATATCTCTAGATGTTTGACATGTCAGCAAGTGAAGGCAGAACACAAGAAACCT
>JAJIYU010008405.1:0-18090 GCA_030144865.1 Tinospora cordifolia | reverse complement strand
GAAGCACAAGATGAAAACTCAACTCTTGTTGCTTGGGATGGTTTGATTTGTGAGCATGGGGGTCCTTTATATAGGCTTCAAACTAGTGTGAAATGGCAAGTTTTTTGGTGGAAAACTTGCAAAAATTCAAATTTTCGTGCCCCCCAAGGATAAGAAAATAGTAGGTATTTTTTTTTGAATTTTTTGGAGTTTAGAAACATTTTTTTTCGGATTTTTGGATGATTTATTCGGATTTTCGGTTTGATTTTTTGTTTATTTATCGGAGCAGCTAATCGGAACTGTCAAATCGTCCTTGGGATATCATTCGTGATCAGATCGGGCAGATAACATCTGGAACGTTGGATCTGCCTCGAGACACGCATTCTGATTAAATCAGAACCGTCGGATCGTTCTCGGATCAAGCAGTTGAATAAGATCTTTGATTTCGTCCGTTGCTCAACCTCGATAGGAGTGTATGTTCGCGATTTTGTTTTGGCGGGTGGAATCTCGGCCGTTGATGGTCCTCAATCACAGCATTAGATCGTGATCAAGATCAACGAATTTGATCTGGAGCGTTGATCGTCCTTGAACGTGTCACTGGTTTGCGATCAGATCCACACGACTTTGATCTTCGCGGTTGGATTTTCCTCGAGTGTAGCACAGATGATCATCAAAACGGATTCACAGATCTTGCCCGTTGGATTTTCCTCGATCGCTGTACTTTCGCGATTAACGAAAGCTATCCCGTCTGTTCGATTAGTCTGATCGCTTCTGGGTCGTTGGATCGATCTTGTTGATTGCATACCGTCAGATCTTGGTGATTCGGTGCTCTTGGACGTTATTTAAGCTTTTGATCTTATTCGTTGGATCGGACAGATCGAATTTGGACCATTGGATCGTGTTTCTAATTACAAAATCTCTTTCCAAAGCTTCTATAATCCGAATTTTAGCCAATTCGACACTTCCAAATTGATAAAAATTTTATTTTCTTGTATATCCCCTTCCATATTGATGATTTACTAAATTCTTTCCCTTTCTAATTATTTAATATTGCATTTATTATATATATATTTTCGTTTCTTTAATACATTTGATGTTACTAAATAAATAATCAATATTTTCCATTTCTATTATTTTTTATTTATTTCATTTTTTTATTTTCAGATAATAAATTATGTAATTATACATCATTATTTACGTAATGTTTGATTTATTTTTAATAAATAAATTTATTTAATTATATGAATCTTTCTATGTACATATCCCCATAATATGTAGTATTCACATTTTTTTTGTGCTACTATATACTTTCTTCATACCCATATTAACCTATATGTGTATTTATACTTTATTTTTATTTATTTCTTAAGCAACTTCTTAAATTTCATAATTAATTCCACTAAAATTGTAATTTTCATTTAATTATCGTAATTTTTATTATATCTCCAATATAAATTATTTTTCATGTGCCAACCCACCATTTGCACCCAAAATTTTTTAAAATCTTTGAAATTAATCTATTTGATTTATTTTATTTATTTTCCTCAAACTTATTTATCTTTAATTATTTGACAAAATTTTGGGGTATTACATGTCACCTTACTTTATTTCAGGTTATTTTGGGTACCTAAGGGTTACCAAATGAGACTTTTGAAAACCTGTCAAATTTAGCCTCGAAATGAGGACTATTTTATTTTTCACCCAAATTTCACTAAATAGAAATAGGATTTCATTTCATCAAGTAGAGAGTTTTTAGGGTATTAAACATGAATACCTGGTTGTTTTTTTTTTTTTTTTTTTTTTTTTTGTGAATTCATAGCATGCCATACCTTGTGTGAATGTTTATTATAATTTAAAATCCATGCTGTGCATGCAATGCAATGAATAGTATGACTGATGCGATTATAAGCATTATGAATTGTTTATTTATTTCCATTACCATGTATATTGGATATTGAAATTGTGAATGCAACACCCGAATACTCGTGTTCGTTGAATTTTGGACATAACCACTATTTTAACAGTGGACTTAACCATATAGGCGGATTGGGCCGGTATTACTTTACAAGTAACTCACACTTGACATTCATTTTCAACTATCTCATGTTTTGGTGTAATTCAAGAATGCTTGACTCAAAATTAGAAGTAAGGCAAATAAACAAGAGATAAAGAAATTCAAAATCTTTATTTATTCAAAATTGGAAAATACATAACTTTCTAATTAACTATTACAGCGGAATCTATCAAAACTTGGCACACATGCCTACATAGGAACTTTCTAAAAATAAAGAGATTATCGCTAAGTTGCAACGTCTTCATGCATGTTCAATTTCCTAAAAAATAAGAGAAGAAAGGTGAGCACATAGCCTAGTGGATCCTTTTTGAACAACCAAATTTTCTAATTCAGACTAAAAACACATCTATAATTCATACACTTGCATACATTAGGGTTTCAAGCAACAATTTTGCGTATAGTTATGTTTTAGACCAAAAGTGTTTTGAAGGCCTTTGATGTTCTTAACAAAATGCCTCCTTAGAGTGAAAAAGGCATGTCTTAGCCAATTTCATTGGACTTTTGGACTTAGGGTCACTTATCTACCAACCAAGTATTTTGGTCTTACACCATGTGAACTAGTCACATGAAAAGAACATCCATAGTAACCTACATGTTCACTATGATGGTATATGGTTATTAATCACCAACATCTCATATTTAATCTTATATTAAAAAATCATCAAATAAGATAAATAAATTTTAGAATATAAACAATTAAAAATCAAAGCATGAATCATCCAAAAACATGCATCGTTCATCAAAATAAACCTAACCATGGTATTAGACATGGCATGGACTAATGAATGCTTAAAACATGCTCATGTACTAAACTAAAACTAAAATTATGATTAAATTTTTGAAACTGAAACATGAATGCTTTCTGAAAACTAAACATGCAATGAACATGGTATTAATCTAAAGAAGAAAAGATGAGGTTTTAGAAATCATTTCCACCTTAATTGCAAGTTTGATGAAAGTTTGGCAGAGGTTCCTTACTCCAACATCTATCACTCCAAAGATAGCTCAAGAACATTCAATTAAACACCAAAGCGCTCAAGAATACTTATAGATCACTCAAGAACAAAAGGGTTGCTAAGAAGGAGTCTAGAACAAGCTAAGAGGGAAGTGTCAATTCTTTGCTTTGGGATAATGAATAAGTGTGCACAAGGGGGGTTTATATAAATTTTCAAGAGGGCATAGGGGCCAATTTTGGCATCTTTGATTAGCATTTTTTTCATATGTGACAACTAGGTTTTTTGCACATAATACACATAGAGAACGACTAGGGTTTTTGTTAAGGATATGATGGTAATCTCCATAGTTGGCGCCAAGATAATGTACATTTAGGTTTAGGAAACTTTCTTGTTTGTGATTTTTGGTTTCTCCTTTGTGTATGTGACGGCTAGGGTTTCATGTTTCATCATTTATATACTTCTAATTAGGGTTGCTCACATGTGTACACACACATACATGGATTGATTTTTGCATAACAGAGCATGGTGTACATAATCAAAGTGTGGTGTACATGAGATCATTCTTCATGGTTTCTCATAGGTGTGGTATACTTGATAATTTGTATGGCACATAGGATCATTCTACATGATTTTAAATAAGGGAAACATTCCATTGAGGTTGGGTAGGGTGAGGGTGTACATAATCATGGTATTCTACCCATGTGGTTTGCACATGGTCAGGGGTGGCCATACATTTGTGGGTCCATATGAATTTAATAAAAATTCATATCTCATTATTTACTAAAGGACTTTAATGTATATTTTTGTGTTCATATTAAAATAATGCACATTTTCAAACTATCATTTGGCAAGGGTGATGTTCATTTCATTTACTTTCCTAATTTAACTCCACTAAAGGGTATTAGGCAAATGAAATCCAAATTTTTGGCCAATTGAGCTGATTTTTGGCTATGTTGTGTAATTGATTAGTTCATATCATCTCATGTCGCTTCAGGTCGTTCTGAGGTCTTAAGATTCACTAAAATAGAGTTTTTGACCTGCTAAATTTATCGTTGAAATGGAGTCGTTTTCATTTTTCACCCAAATTCAATCAAGTAAAATTGAATTGTTTGATTTATCCAGTACAAGATTACAGGGTATTACAACCTAACCTCCTTAAAAAAATTTCTTCCTTGAAATTTGTACAAAATTAGAAATTTCTAGTGAGCAGGAGTGGGTATTTCGCTTTCATTTCGCTCTCCAATTGCAATGTAGCTTCTTCCACCCTATGATGCTTCCACGGTACTTTAACCAAGGGAATATCCTTAGTTCTCAGGCTTTGCACTTTGTAGTCAAAGATTCTAACAGCTGCTTCTTCATATGTGGCATCATCCTGAACGTTTACTTTCTCCCAGTGAATGATGTGAGAGGGGTTTGCTTCCTATTTTCTCAGCATAGATACGTGGAACACATTATGAGCTAAGGTCATCTGCTTGGGGAAATCCAACTCATAAGCACATTTCTCTATTCTTCTAAGTATTTCAAAGGGTCTGACAAATCTTGATGATAACTTCCCTTTGAACTCGAATCTCTTGATGCCCTTCCAAGGACAGATTCTTAGAAACACCTTGTCCCCCACCTAGAACTCTAGCAGTCTCCTTCTTTTGTCAGCATAGCTCTTTTGACGGCTCCGAGTTGTAATCAACCTCTTCTGAATTAGTTTAACTTGATTGTTCATTTCTTCCACCAAGTCTTGCCCAATCAACACATGGTCTTCAAGCTTAGCCCAACCGGTAGGTGATCTACAGGGTCTTTTGTAAAGAGCCTCGAATGGAGTCATCTTAATACTTGCCTGATAACTATTGTTATAAGCAAACTCTGCCAAGTGTAAGTACTTGCTCCAGTTTCCTTTAAAGTCCAGAACATAGGATCTCAACATATCTTCTAAGGTCTGGATAACTTTCTCAGACTGTCCATCTGTCTAAGGGTGGAATGCAGTACTCATGGTGAGTTTGTAACACCCCAACCCCCGAAACTTTCAATTTGGACTTTACTATAAGGCGGGCTGGGCTGGTGTTACTTTACAAGTACATAACTTGACTTTCTATTTTAATTATTTCATGCCTTAATAGTATTTAAGAGTACATAACTCAAATTTAGGAATTTAATAAGCCAATAATACAAGAAATAAATGAAATTCATAAACTCTATTAATTGAATAAAATTGAGTACATAATGCAATCTTGAAGAAAATTATTATAGTGGAACATTCAAAATTTGGGCAATATGTTCTTATATAGAAATTAAAAACTTTCTAAATAAATAAAAAAAACTTAACTAATATTCATAGTCTTCACATAATTCAATTTCCTGAAAAATAGAATGAAGGGGTGAACACATAGCCTAGTGGATCTTTTTCAAACCACTAAATTACTAATTCTGCATTAATAACACATTCAAAATCAAACACTTGTAAATTATTAGGTGTTTCAAACAATATTTTGTTTATAGTTGTAAATTTGACTGAAAGGGTTTCAAAGCCCTTGATGTTCTTTATCAAAATACCTCCCTTGAGTGAAAAGACATTTTTTGTCAAGTTTCATTGGACTTAAGGCTTAACCCATATTCCAAGTACTTGGGGACATCATACATGTGAACTAATCACATGCAAAGAACACCCATAATGACGCTCATGTTCACTGTGATAGTACGTGGTTCTTAATCTCATTATCTTTCATTAAATCTTATAATCATAAATCATAAATAAATCATGCTCAAGAAAAATAAATAAAAATAATTTTAACATATAAACATTCAAAACATGAAAGCAAACACTTAGTACGCATCATGTTTTAAAATAAACCCAAACATATATAATCTAATCATGACATGATTCCATGATGTACATGCAAATCTAAAATATATTTTTTAAATAAATAAATAAAACATGTTATTCAAACATAATATGCATACCAAACGAAAATTAAATATGCTTGAACATGATATTAAATTAAATAAGTAGAATAGGGATTTGAGAATTCACTTCCACCTTAAAAATAAATTTCTTCTGCATGCCTCTAAAATTCGGCAGAGTTCCGTTACTCAAAAACTTCTAAACACTCAAGAACTCTCAAGAACAATTCAAGATTGCTCAAGAATTGAGGGGATTGCCAAGAGAAAGGCCAAAGAGAGTCAATAGGGACTAGTATGTGTTTGCTTTGGATGAAAAGAATGAGAGCACTAGAAGTCCTTTATATAGAGCTTAGGGGAGTGAAAATTAGTAACTTTGGGCATTTTTCATATAGAAATTTTTATTTTTATTGGGTCTTGGCGGCTCCAATTCAAATAATGGGTTTTAAGGTTTTTTTGGTGTATTTTTCGGTTGTTCCTAGTTTTTTTTATTTTCCTTCTTTTTTTTCTCTTTGATTTTCCAAATTAATCGATCACGGCCACACGATCGGCGAAATCACCGAAATCATGCGGCGTGCAAATTTGGCAATTTTGCCGAATTTGTGCGTGGTGCGAAATATATATATATATATATATTCAGGTTATATATTATATTTAGGTTATATATTATTCCATAAGGTATAAACATAATTATTATTATTATTATTATTATACATATATATTTTTTTAAATAATTACATATATAAATGTTACAATTTTCATTTTTATAATTTTATACTATTATACATACAATTATTTATGTAATACTATTATAAATTTACACTTATATAATGTTATACTTATATTAGATAAATATAAGCATGCAACTTTTTTTTTTTAATAAAAATGTTAAACATGTACACTTACATTCTATTATGTATATATTTCTATATACATAATCTTATAATATGATATTATTTTAACACCCACATATTATTCATGCACATATTCTATAATATTATTTTTACAACCATAACAAATATTTTTTATATACTTGTATTTATCTAATTCATATATCCATGTATATATGTATATATATGTTTTTATTATTTATTCTCAGTTACCAAGGTTTTCCAATTAATTTAATTTATTTCATACTTTAGAGTATACATAGTTTATATCTGGAAATGTTATAAATTTTTCAAACGAAATATTTTATTTGGAATTCGTACAAAATTCATAGGTGCTATAGAGTTTAGTGCCCAACTCCTTTTGTAGACTCTACCAAAATTGTGAGGTGAAGTGAGAGTCTCTGTTAGATACAATCGTCTTGGGCACACCATCCAGCCTTACTATTTCCTTCACATACAATTCTCCCAGCTTACTGACTTGGTCTGTGGATCTAATCGGCAAGAAATGAGTCACTTTAGTGAGATTATCCACAATCATCCAAATAGTGTTTTCTCCTTTTTGGTTCCTAGGCAAACCACTGACACCATGGTAATGTTATCCTATTTCCATTCAAGGATAGGGAATGGTTGTAATGTTACAGAGGGTTTCTGATGTTTTGCTTTTACTTGTTGACAAGTTAAGCCCTTAAAGACATGCTTAGCCATGTCCCTCTTATTCCTCTCCACTAGTACTTCTTTCTAAGGTTTTGGTGCATTTTATCACTACCTTGATGCATTGTATACTTGGTATGATGAGCCTCATCCAGTATGGCTTACTTACTCTGTATATTCTGAGGTACACAGATCCTCTCCCCAAGCCTTAGGGTATTCTCATCATCTATCTATAAATTAGTATGCTTACCCTATACAACTCCTTCTATTAGGCTAGTGAGCCACTTGTCTTGCCTCTGCGGCTCCCTGATCTGTTGTAGAAGATCTGGTTGGCAAGACATGTTGTAGAGATAGGCTTGTTTGTCCTCTAAGTTCACACCCAGCCTAAAGTTCTCAATCAACTGGTACATCTGGCCCTTTTCTTCTTCTTGTTTGTTGAACTTTCTACTCAAAATATCAGCCACTACATTAGCCTTCCCTAGATTGTAGTCTAATTGAAAGTCATAATCTTTAAGGAACTCTTGAGGTTCAACTCTTTCCGAGTGTAGATGTACTTCAAGTTCTTATGATCTAAAAATAGATCAAATTTCTCACCATAAAGATAGTGTCTTCAAATCTTGAAGGCAAATACAATGGCTGCTAATTCTAGGTTGTGAGTAGGGTAATTCTTTTCATGGACCTTCAATTCTCGCAAAGCATAAGCGACCACTTGCTTCTCTTGCATCAAGACTGCTCCCAGTCCACTTAGCATTAGTATAGAGGGTATAGGTAACACCACGGGATGGAGTGACTAAGATAGGGCCTGTTGTCAATTTTTTTTTTTTTAGTTCTTGGAATGATTGTTCACACTTCACTTCCCAATCAAACTTAACTCTCTTCCTGGTTAGCTTGGTCATAGGTTCTACTAGTTTGGAGAAATCTTGGATGAACCTTCTATAGTACCCAGCCAGGCACAAGAAACTCCTAACCTCTGTAAGTGTCTTAGGTTGCTTCCAATCCATGACAGCTTCCACCTTCTTCGGGTCCACAGATATGCCTTCTGCAAATACTACGTGACCAAGAAACTTAACCATCTTCATCTAGAACTCACACTCGGTGAACTTGGCATATAATTGATGCTTTTTGAGGGTCTCCAACACTATCCCCAAGTGTTCTAAGTGTTCAGCCTCTGACTTGGAGTAGATTAATATATCATTCATGAATACCACCAAAAACTAGTCAAGATACTGTCTAAATACTCAATTCATCAAGTCTATGAATGTTGTTGGGGCATTGGTCAAACCAAAGGGCATCACAGTGAACTCAAAGTGTCTATATCTTATTCTAAAGGCAGTCTTGTGTATATCAAACTCCCTAATTTCCAACTGGTGATATCCTGACATAAGATCAATCTTTGAGAAGTAAGTGGCTCTTCTCAATTGATCGAATTGGTCATTAATCCTTCATAAAGGATACTTATTATTCATTGTAGCTTGGTTCAGCTTCTAATAATCAACATAAAGTTTCATAAAACCATCTTTCTTCTTTACAAATAATATCAGAGCTCCCCAAGGTGACTCACTTGGCCTAATGAATCCTTTCTCCCTAAGCTCATCTAGTTGAGACTTCAACTCAATCAATTCTACTGGAGCCATTCTATAGGGAGGTATGGTTATAGGGTTGGTTCCAAGGTGAAGTTCAATCTTGAACTCTAATTCTCTAGTAGGTGGTAGTTCAAGTAAGTAGTCTGGGAACACATCCTTATACTCACTAAGCACTACTAGGTTTTGTATTGTCTTCAGCTCAACAGGTTCTTCTTCAAAGAGTTCCTCAAACTCATTTTTCTACCTTAAGCAGTTTAGCATGGCTACGGTTGGACCTGTTAATAGTCTCTGCATATCTATGTTGATTCTATAGGTCTCCCTCGAAGGTAGGGTTATGGTCACTCGTCTTTTAGGATAATCTATCTAGGCTTGGTACTAGTCTAACCAATCCATCCCCAAGATTACATCATAGCCATGAAAAGGTAAGGTACATAGATCAACTACTAAGAGTTTATCTCTGAACCTGAGGTCACAACTACACATTCTTTTTGAAGTCACAGTGGTCCTTATTGGTGTGAACACATTCAAGGTCATTGGTAATGTTTTTCTTATAAGTTGTAACCTATCACCTAGTTCTTTAGAGATAAAAGACTTAGAGACACGCGAGTCAAACAATGGTCTCCCACAACATTAAATAACAGGAATGTACCTTCCACTATAGGACTTGGTCTTCTTGAGTCTCAAAAACAAATATTCTGGCCTAGTTCTGACCACGGCCCTGGTTCTGCCCCGGATTGTTGTTCTGTTGCTATTGCTTGACTTGAGGATGACCGTTTTGACATCCCCTTGAGTGTTTTGTTGTTGCTACTGCTGAGGCGCTTGTGCTATTGCAGTTGGACAATTTCTTGCAATATGACCCCTTTGCCTGCACAGATAACATAGGCCCAGCCTCTTTGCTTGTTCTCTAGACTCTTCCTTATTCTGCCCCTATTTTTGTGCTTCCCTCCCACCACTCTTGTTTTTTTTGGGCTCTTTGATGATCCTTCTCATTCTTGGCTTGTTTGTTCTTTCCTTTCACCTATTGCTCTAGGTTGATTTCTTTTTCCAAAGTTAGGGCCTTTTCCACAACATCTTTATAAGTATTTAGGATCAGTTTTTTCACTATCTTTTGGATCTCCATCTTGAGACCCTATGCAAAATGACTAGCCTTCATTTTTTCTTCCCTGATCAGGTCTAGTGAAAATTTTGCCAGCTCTGTGAAGTTCCTTTTATATTCAGCTACAGTCATGTCCCTTTGACTCAGTTGGACAAAGTCCTCCTATAGCTTGCTTATGGTTGCTTTTAGAAAAAAACTTTTCATAAAAGATCTTTGTGAAATTCTCCCAGCTCATAGCATCAACATTTGTATTGGGGTCCATCCTCGTCATATGCCACCAACTTCTAGCCGGTCCCTTGAAGTGGTGTGTGGCCAGTGCCACGTGTCTTGACCCAATTACCTTCAGTACATTAAGAATTTCCTCCATCTCCTGGTACTAGTGGTCAGTCGTGATGCAATCTGTAGTACCATCAAATGAAGGAGGGTGGAGCTTCTGCAGCTCTATTAACATCTTTATTTGTTTCTCATCCTCTGAATCCTCCTGAGCCCTGTAACGCTCAAGTGCTAGGGCCATAGGCTCTGGTTGCTAAACCTGGATGGGTTCATGCACTCGATGTTGCGACCCCTTCTCAGATGACATCATGACTAGCATAGAATTCCCAAACATGTCAGAACACTGGCATGTCAGAAAACCCTGTAAGCCTTCCCAACCAAATCACCAATTTTCTTAAAATTTTAACAAAGTCTTCTCTAAAAATATAACATGTCACCAAATTCAAATCAATTGATAATCACAATCAATATAAAAAAACATATATTTCTTTATAAAATTAACCATACATCCACACAATCCATAATTTGTTTTGACATCACATCCAGATGATAACACGTCTACATACATCTCCAAATCCAAAAATCTGGCTAAATCACAATTACAACATACTATTAACTTCAAAAGAGACTAATAATGATATCACATCTTCCCTTTCCCTTTCCTGTCAAAACCTAGAGAAAATGATTGAGAGTAAAGTGAGCGAACAATAAGCTCAGTGAATAATCTGACTTATGGTATTATACAACTATCATATACATAAAACATGCAAGCAAAACAAATTCAAATCACTTGCACATGAAATAAAAATAACATACAACGCATAATGCAATGTGTGAATTCTCACCCTAGTCACCCTAGCTAAACTTTGAAGGGGCGTCCTGGCCATACTCTGAAGGGGTATCCCTGGTCATACTCCAAAGGGATGTGGGTTTTTAACGAAACCATTTCATGAAATTCAAATAATCATGCAATCGGTATATCATTTTGTTTAATAAAAACCAAGCATTTTGATATAATTCCAATGTCAAATATAATATCGTAAGTAAAGATTACTCACAAAATTAATGCCCAACTAGTTCTTAATTTCCAATAACAATCTATCTCCACAACACCAATCAAATCCTCTCATTAGAAATCATTTTACATATGTCAAATCAAATTCAAATCATTTGAATTTATTTTACAAATCGTTCTCAACGTATTTATAGCTTATATCTAACCCAATATATACATTTGCTCTTATGTATTGGTGCACAATAACTTGGGTATGCTCAATAATCTTTAAGATTATTTTTCTGCTCATATAATATATTTTCATAACAGAAACTATTAAACATAGACTTCCCAAATATATTTTTATTAATTTTGTCAAATTTTGATAAATAACGCAATTGGTCAAACATTCACCAAAAATCCAATTGATATCCAAAATTCATGAATTTGGTGTCAATGGGTTTGTATTTTCATTCTCTACATTCCTATGTGTTTCAATAAAATTTTTATTGGAGTTTAATATACTCAAAAACTCATCCAAAGGTTATTCAACTTTGAGTATTTATTTTAGTGTATACAGGACAAACAAATAAAATCTAACCACATATCTGGAATTTACGTATCACCAAGAGTGTTTTGGTATAATTTTTACTGAGTTTTACTCACTGCGGGTGAATATCCCATTTTTGGGTACTACTATAAAACCTCCTACACTAAAAATTATACCCCTAAGATCGTAGTATGCAGCTTATTTAACATTTTTATAACAGGAATTAAAAAAATCGCTTACCTACACGTTGAATTTGCTGAAAAAAGGTCAGGTCTTTCTTCTTTTTTCCTCTTTTACTCCTTCCTCTGTTCTGTAGGTGCAAGAAATAAAAAAACAAAAACAAAAACACAAACATATTAAGGAGGAAAGCAGCCGACCCACTATTTGCTTATACAAATATAATGTCAATTTACTGAATTACCCTTAACCACCTATCTATACTACAATACGACCATTATCTCATCATTCCCCTTTTTGTTTATTACCACACCAAAATAATCCCTTCAATTATTTCTTCTCAACCCACACCAATGTGAATTTATATATTTTTATTTTTGTTTTTGTTTTTTTTTCTAACTCATTACACCTCACATATATATTAGTATAAACGTATATATATATATATATATATATATACACACACGTAACCATTTATAATACCTATAATCATTATTTATAATTCTATAATAATAATAATAATAATAATAGTAGCAATAACTTTATATTACTATTATTACAATTATTATTATTATTATCATTAAATCACCCAAATTTATTTTTTAATTAATTAATTAATTAATTCTTTTTCTAAACTTCTTTATAAATTATTTGTTTTTTCCACGTAACATTATTTACACCTATATATATGTGTATAATACATGTTTAAACACCCAAACGTCATGTCCATGTGTCATAAAAATTACGGGTTGTTACACTTGAGGCTATGATACTGCCAAAGGGAATATCTGGGGTAGAGCCCTTATCAGTTGATCCATAACCCTCCGAGCAACTTCATTCAACATATTTTCTATTCAAGCCTCCATGCCAGTAGGTAATTCCTGATCCCTCTGCTCTGTCTCATCAGCAGTGCTGGATCGAGTAGTATACCTTCTTATTCTTAGCCATTGTCTACAAATCGAGTAGATTGTCAGTATTTGCCTCGTCAAACATTTGTACTATTATGACTCTAGATTCAGGTCTCTAGGTTCTCGATTTGTTCAGTGGCCTAATAGTTTATGCTTTTAGGTTCCTTTTGCACTTGGGTCCAAGATTTGGTTTCATATGACGTACATATAAACAAATTAAGCATGATTTTCAAACAATCATACAATCAAGCAATTTCACGCTAACACAGTAAAGTTCCAAGCTTCCATCTATGCTTCCAGGTTCAAATGTCCCATACTACTCTGACACTTCCACTTAGACTTTCATTTAGAAAATTGACACACCTAAACAATTTTGCAAATGTCTCGATAACTAAGGTTTTGTTAGCCCACTATAACTGACCGTCCCATACCAACCAAGCATAGAGAAACAAGTTCTTCCAAAGTTACCGATCAGTCACCACATAAGGTCCATCATTCTTCGAGTCTAGGCTTCTTCCATAACCTCGAAGTCTTATGCGTCTTATACCACATAGAAACCAGAGTTATAGAATCTTTCCAATCCCATGTCCTAACCAAGGAAGTATTTTGTTCTCACAAATTTTCAGTTTCTAACCTATGTCCTAAAGTTTTATGCTTTTGATCCACTATGCCACCCTTGGCTTCCTACCTAAGGTATTTTCCCTTGACCTAGGGTTTCAGTCTAGTTGTTCACAACCTCTATTTAGTCAAGATACCACCTTGGGCATCTTTTCAAAATACTATTCAAGTTCTTACCCTAATTTTTCCACCTTCGAAATTTTTCCTTTAATAAAAAGTAATGGTGTTCTTCAATTTAGACCACTTATACAAGCTAGTGGGACAACCTCCAAATTGGGCGCAAGACCGAAGTTTGCTTAGCAACCACGCCTTTTATGATGGGATAACCTACCTCCCTTTCAATGTTTAGCTTTACTTGGGACAAGACTTACTCACTATTAGCTCAATTTGCAATCTTTGTATCCCAAAAAAAAACATTTCAAAACATATATTTCTATCTTGAAAACACTTTCTAAAATATTTTTTGGTTTTCAAAATAGAAGGTAGGGTATTCTAAGTTTAGTAGGTCAAACCTAATTGAGTTATATTTCCTAAGTCTAATACCATTGTAGGTATAAGACTAACTTTCTAATTCTAGCCCAGCAACACATGTTTAGGCTTGACTTTCTATTTCTAGCCCAAAGCATCTAAAGTTTAGGCTCTAATACCACCTTTGTAACACTCTAATCCCCGTTTTCTTTGGCTTTTAGACATAACCATTGCTTTGACAGTGGACTTAACCATACAGGCAGATTTGGTTTGTATTACTTTATAAGTGACTCATACTTGACATTTATTTTCAGCTATCTCATGCCTTGGTGTAATTTAAGAGTGCTTGACTCAAATTTAGAAGTAAGGCAAATAAACAAGAGATAAAGAAATTCAAAATCTTTATTAATTCAAAATCGAAAAGTATGTAACTTTCCAATTAACTATTACAACAGAATCTATCAAAACTTGGCACACATACCTACACAAGAACTTTCTAAAAATAAAGATATTATCGCTAATTTGCAACGTCTTCATGCATGTTCAATTTTCTTAAAAATAAAAGAGGAAGAGTGAACACATAGCCTAGTGGATCCTTTTCAAATAACCAATTTTCTAATTTAGACTAAAAACATATCTAATTTAGACTAAAAACACATCAAGCAACATTTTTGCTTATAGTTGTGTCTTTAGACCAAAAGGGTTTTTAAGGCCCTTGATGTTCTTAACAATATACCTCCTTAGAGTGAAAAGGACATATCTTAGCCAATTTCATTGGACTTTTGGACTTAGGGTTTCTTACCCACCAACCAAGTATTTTGGTCTTACACCATGTGAACTAGTCATATGAAAAGAACATCTATAGTGACCCACATGTTCACTATGATGGTATATGGTTATTAATAACCAACATCTCATATTTAATCTCATATTCAAGAATCATCAAATAAGAGAAATAAATTTTAGAATATAAACAATTAAAAATCAAAGCATGAATCATTCAAAAACATGCATCATACATTGAAATAAACCTAAACATGGTACTAGACATGGCATGGATTAATGAAAGCTTAAAACATGCTAATGTACTAATGTAAAATTGAAATTATGATTAAATTTCTAAAATTGGAACATGAATGATTTCTGAAAGCGAAACATGCAATGAACATGAAATTAATTTAAAGAAGAAAAGAGGAGGTTTTAGAAATCACTTCTACCTTACTTGCAAGTTTGATGGAAATCTGGTAGAGGTTCCTTATTCCAACTTGTAGCACTCCAAAGATAACTCAAGAGCACTCAATTAAACACTAAAGCACTTAAGAATACTTTACGATCACTCAAGAACAAAAGGGTTGTCAAGAAGAAGGCTAGAACAAGCTAAGAGGAAAGTGTCAACTCTTTGGTTTGGGATGATGAATAAGTGTGCACAAGGGGGTTTATATAGATTTTCAAGCGGACGTAGGGGGACGGTCTTGGCATCTTTGATTAGGGTTTTTTCACATGTGACAACTAGGTTTTTTGCACATAATACACATAGAGGACAACTAGGGTTTTTATTAAGGATATGATTGTAATCTCCATAATTGGTGACAAGATAGGAAACTTTCTTGTTTATGATTTTTGGTTTCTCCTTTGTGTGTGTGACGGTTAGGGTTTCATGGTTCATCATTTAGATACTTCTAATTTGTAATACCTTGAATTCTCAGTACTCAATCACATGAAATTTATCATCAATTCAGTGGAATTTGGGTGCTAAATAAAATTGAGTTTATTTTAGGGCTAAATTTAGTAGGTTCCAAAACTCTCATTTAGTGACCTTTAGGGACCCAAAATAACTTGAAATGAAGTAAGGTGATATGAACCAACTAATTGAACAATATATCTGAAAATTAGAACAATTGGTCAAGGTTAGGGTTTTCATTTGCTAAACACCCTTTAGCGGGTCCAAATTAGGAAAGAATTGACATTTAGGGTACTTCAGGGGATTGAAATGACCCGAAACAAAACATAATGGCATGAACTAACAAAATGAATGACATATCCAAAAATCAGAACAATTGACCAAGATCTGGATTCTCATTTGTCTAGTGACCTCAGTGGGTCTTAAATAAGGAAAGTTTTTGAAGGGAAATCACCTTGGGCCAAACCATGCCTTAAAATGTGTATTAGGTTCATGTGATTCCAAAACTATTGGTTATAAATCATAATTCCTTGTAAATAATTAGATATTAATTTTTATTTGATTTTTGTGAACCGATGAAGTCATAGCCACCCCAAGCATGTGCAAGTCACATGGGTGGAACACCATGATTAAGTACACCCTCACCCTATCCAAAGCTCCATGGGATGTTTCCTTTATTTAAATCCATGAAAAATGATCCCATGTGCCAATTAACTGATCATGTATACCACACACACCGAAGGAATGATACATTCGAAAGGAAATGGGAAAGTTCATGAAGAGTGATCCCATACACTACATTGTGATCATGTGCACCATGTCACATTTGCACTAAAACCAACCATGTGTGTGTGTGTGTGAGTGTGTGTGCACATGTGAGCAACCAAATTAGAAGTGTATAATATCTTATTTGAGCCAAGCCTAGCAGTTCCCTTGCTGTCACACAAATCAAAAATAGAAACTCCCATGGCGTCAAGTAAGATCATCAAAAGTGTCCAAATTGACCCTTTGCTTGGAGTACGCACCATGCAAGAGCATAGATTAGAAACTCTAGAATCTGATTTGGTGTCCCTAATGTTTTGATATTATGCTCACCACTTAGCCATGGCTGGCCATTCAAAGAAAGACAATGGAAAGCATACCTTATGGGTTTGTGTGATGAACAAGTAATGGGACTAAATAAGAAAGTTTCATGAGCAGGATCTTATCTAAATTAGGATGTCCCATACTGATATTAGGAGGTTCTAAGTCTGAAAATATACTCTGAAATTAAATAAGAAATTCATTAGAGAATCAAATCTTGGCTCATATGAAATTAGCAAGCCCTAGAGATCTCTTCAGCACACCTGCCTATTCAAGCCAAGCCGTCCCTTTGTGTGTTTGGAATGTTGTCCCACTTTGTGAGCTTCCCAAGCTGCTCAAACCATGCCCCTTGTGCTCATGAACCCCTATAAATACCCCCTCTTGCTCACTTTCATCTCATCCCAAAGCAAAGAGTTGACACTTCCCTCTTTGCTTGTTCTTGCCCTCTTCTTGGCACCTCTTCTCATTCTCTTTTATTTCTTGTGTGAGAAGTTCTTATTTTAGTATTTTAGAGAGTTGTCGAAGTAGTTTTGTTGGTGATTAGAACTTCTTGAAGTTCTGAAAGTGGTAGATAAGGAGAACCTCTGCCGGATTCAACAAGTTTCACAGATTAAGATGGAGGAGATTTCTTAAACTTGTACTTTGCTATTTTAAATTTCTAGCATGTTTATGCCTGTTTGAATTCTAGTTTTTAGCATGTTTTATTTTAGTTTTAGCATGTTTAATCATATTTTAATTTTAGTTTAGCGTGTGTTTATGTTTTAATCACTCATGAGAGCATGCCATACTTAGAATCCATGTTTAGGATTTAATCCAATGTTTCAAGCATGCTATGTGATGTTTTCATGCTTTCATGGTTGTTTAAAATTCTGAAATTTATATTCTGAATTTCTTTTATGATTATATGATCTCAAACACAAGAAAGTGAATATAAGAACCACGTACTGTCATAGTAACTCGTATGGGTCCTATGGGTGTTCTTAACACATGCTTTGAGTGTGTGTGTAATATCCCAGAATTTTGTCAAAAAAAAAATTTTAAATAAATAAAATAAGTTGAATAAATTAATTTCAAAATTCTTTTGAGTGCAAATTGTGGGATAACACATTAAAAATAAAATAAATTAGAGATATAGTGAAAATTAAACAAATAAAACCTTAATTTGATAATTAAATGAAAAATTAAGGTTTAGTAAAATAAATAAATAAAAATAAAGTATA
>JAJIYU010008404.1:0-18010 GCA_030144865.1 Tinospora cordifolia | reverse complement strand
TTAAGGAATATTTTGTTTTCTAAACTTAAATATCACTAGCATTATCCTAAACATGAAATATGCTACAAGATAAAATATTGTTTTTCAAAATGTCTTAGGCACCAACATGCAACTTATCATGTTTCCTAACAAATGCCATATTAGAATTCATTTAATTTCAAAGTTATAAATGTGAGATGAAAGTTTAATTATGTATATTAATCATAAGTATATATTATAACATTATTATTAGTATATATATATATGTCATAAGCACGACTTCAAAGCAAATCCTTTTTATCTCCACTTGCCATGGTGGGTTCCATTTCATTTAGAGTAAAAGATTTATCATTGTAAATTGAATTATGATTGCCGGTGTCTTATGTGTGTAGTAAATTTATTGATATCATGATAGGTATAAATCATATTTTGATTTTTCTTCTTCGTGATTAAGCTATGCAGTGGCATGTCACCCTTTTTTAGTACGTATAAAATCTACACAAGATCTCCGACAATCACCATTTCATAAAAATAAAATGAAGACATTCTTGACAGTAAACATTGATTTGAAGTTTCGAAAAAAAAAAAGGGGCTACGACCTTTTCGCGTAAACTTTACTGCAAGAAAAAGGTAAGGGGCCACGAAAATAAACTATCAATAATAAATTATATGAGAGCACATACGTTAATTTGTTCCCTTTCATATTTTTTATTTTTACAGACGCATCATGGCCGAGGTTTGTCTTGGATGCTAATCCTCAAGGCCGTACACTTTTTGAAACCATTCATCCATAGAAAGAAAGAATTACTCTGCAGTTAGTATAAAGAGAAATGCTTTTAGCCATTATCACTCTTCAGTGACATACTTAAAAAGGATTAGTGTCTAGTGACCAACTTTTAAGTTTCGTTGTATAAATTTACCTATTTATTTCTAAATAGGTAGATCAGTAGTTCAATCCACAATCAAAATAGGACATTTCCCATTGAAATATATCCAAAATAATATACTAAAAACTGTACTCATGCTAAGGTAGCGTATTGTTAGATGTCCAAAATTAAGGTACCGATATGAGGAGGCTTAGCAAGCTCAAACCCAAGAAATATACAGCTAGTAAGATCGTTGCGTATATGGTGGCACATGGAGATTGCTTAAATTATTCAACATAGGTGATGGACACATTATAACAATTGTGGAGCAGTTCATGACAATTGACAAGAGCAACGAGAGGAAAACGAGTTATATGGTGCCCTAACACATGAAAGAGCATGTGGTAGCAACTTCGAAGAAGTTACTATCTAGGAGTACAGGTAGTTTTAACACCTACCTAGGACAAGTGGCAGCGTGAGATGCAGAGGATTTAAGAGCAGTTAAATTGATAACTGTATTCAAGAGTGAGTGATACATGCACAGATAGATAGTTATAGCTACCTAGTTAGACCTTGTAACGTTTAAGGTACGCACTTGAAAAACAAATGAAGGATTGCACTATAATCTCCAAACTCGCATGAGATTAGTCTGTCTTAATCATATACTTGGAAATGGTTTGAATTTCAAATGTTTCTATCTTAACCAAAAAGCTTACCAAGGAAACTTGCCATTCTGAAATTCAAAAATTGTTCAAAACTTTACTTAACCAAAAGTTTTTATTTAATTTAATGCTTCTAACAGGAATGGTTTCCCCATTTTTTATAAAATCTGGAAAAGAGAATAGTATTCTATGTCAATCAAATCAGGATGTGTGGTGTAATGTGATATTTTCCAATAATTAGGATGTGTAGTATTGTGATGTATTATTACATATATAAGCGTGGCATTAATACTATATTTGCGTGGGTGTTATTAGGTAAAATTTGAGGTTATTTTATGCAATAAACTGAGAAGAAGTTGGGGTCCCAGGTCTCATGATTGAGCTTGGTCATGTTTGTAGTTTCTGAAGGGAAGAACCTAATCGTATCTACCGCGAGAGTTGAAGTCTCTGTGTCGGCAAATGACGATCTTCGTAACTCCGTGATTAATTAATTGATCAATTAAACTGTCGGTGAGCGCTCTTTGAAGCACTGCACAGACCAAAGCATCCATATTATTACTCCATTAAGACTCGTTAAATCACATTTAACTTGTATCTTTTCTAATTTATAGACATGTATTTTTAATTTTTTTTATTTGATCTAACAAGGTCTAAAGGTATTAAAAACCAAATGGTCTAGTGTCAACAAAAATGTATGCACTTACCCCACGTCCCGCAAATTGACCCAAGTCAGTGACGGTGGCTGGCTCTGCTAGGGTCGCTTCATCCTTTATTTTTTTTTATTTTTTTATTTTTTTATTATTTTTTATGTGCGTTAATTAGTAGCTTTCTTAATCATTTGACAAAAAGAAAAAAAAAAGTAGCTTTATTTAATTATTGCAACTTAATCAGTATTTTCGCCATGGATGACTGTCTAATCCCACACAAATGCTTTTGGCTAAAACAGAGAAAAATTCTACACATATATATATATATATATATATATATATGTACATATATAAGTGTAACATACGCAATTATTTTAACAATTTCTAATTAATTTTAATTGATAATTCTTCCTTATCCTTAAGGGGCAGGAGAAATGGTGTGCCTTCCATGGACCTCACCAAATTAATTAATCCAGCTCATAATCACATAGCTAAATTTGAAAGTCAAAGTGGGATGGACAGAAGAAGCCCCACATTAATTGGTTTTAATGACTATGTCAAACAGATGCATCTTCTCTTTCCATTAATCAATAAAAGTTGGAGTTTTGCGTTTAAAAAAAAAAAAAGAAAGAAAAAACAAAATCTCATGCCGCCTAACATCTACTAGTTCATTATTTTTTTTTTCTTTTTTTTTTCCCGATTGAGGTTGCCCCATATGTTCACGATTTCTCTTCACTTATTCTCATTGTTAAAGTTTAATTAAAAGTAAAATTTGAGGAGATGTGTTGATAATAAGCACCTACCTTTCTCATTAATAAGAGCTTAAGTAGTGAATATACCAGCTCTAGTTTACAAGTCATTCATTCATCCCAATCATACCCTATAATTACTCTTTCTCAAAATTACTATGCTCATATTCACATAACAGTAGGCTCTAATCTCAGCATCTCACGCCAATGTGTCATTCCTCACAAACGATGTCAAACATTGGTGAAAGATCCAACCAACATAAGAAAGTGAGTTTAAAGGGATAGTATTGCCAAACAAAGTAATACTTTCATATTATTGCGTGGTAAAGTTTGGCATAGTAGAGTTCTACACTTCAACTTGCATATTATTGGAAAATAGCACTTTTTTGACTAAGTTCTTCAATAATTTGGCATGAAAAAATTGATTTTAGCTGACTGTGACAAAAAGTAGTTTCTTTGTGAAACTTTTTTGCATACCTCTTCATCAAAAAATTGGATTATGTCCCATCAAAGGTATACATATAGTGATTTGGAACTTTCTACTTGAGATCTTTTCTATATAACTTAAGCTTTTTAGTACCACAATAAGCTATATGCTTGTATTTTCTCACCAAAAAGAAACTTGGCAAACAGCATGTGGTAAGATTAGAAGATTTATTAATAGTTTAACGTAGGGTAAAGTAAGCTCAGACAAGTATGGAGTACTTAATGGGGTACATTGTAATTAGTTTATTGAGAGAAAGGAACCTAGCAAATAGTGTGTGTGGTAGAATTAAAAGATTTATTGAGAGTACCTATAACTGGTGAAGCCCTTATGGAGGACAAGGACAATAGTTTGTGTAATGTTGACAGAATTGGAATAATCAAAATTAAAACTTCAAATAGGTTGATGCGGACATTGACAAATGTATGACATTGACAAATGTATGCGAAGGAATGTGATTTCCTTAAGAGTATTAGATGCAATTGGATGTCACTATGAAAATAGAGGTGGATTGATGAAGATTTGGAAAGGTCATCGAATGATGTTGATAACTTATAAGGTT
The DNA here is from genome assembly GCA_030144865.1 of Tinospora cordifolia. NCBI lineage: Eukaryota > Viridiplantae > Streptophyta > Magnoliopsida > Ranunculales > Menispermaceae > Tinospora > Tinospora cordifolia. Next base: position 14,061 of record JAJIYU010008404.1, on the reverse strand, counting down.
GATAACATGTATGCCCTTTTAGAAAATAAATGGTTAGTGGAGAAGGTGTAGGTTGTACTATAACAAGTTCAAGGATGGCTTGTGAATGATTAGTAGATTATTTGGTAGAGTTCTTACCAAGGTTGAGATTGTTAGAATTTGGTTTGAACTTAAAAACAGAAAGTAGATTAATTTAAATAGATTTCTATATATTGAAGCTTCCTAATTGTAATAGATGACTAAGATTAGTAGTCTAAGATAAAATTAGAAAGTTTTAAGTTGTAGTAGGTTCCTATATTTTATTTTCTTTATTATATTAAAAGTGTGTTTAAATGTGGCTATTTTATCTATAAATAAGTAAGGTCTCTAGTAAAAGAGAGAGTTGAGAATAAATTAAAGTAGAAAGATTGAAAGATTGAGTGAAAATTGATTGTCTTGTAATAAAGTTTGTTGAGAGTTGGATAGAAATTTGATTATATTTTGGTTTATTAATTGGGAAAAAAAAAAAAACCAACAAGTTTGACGCAAGGTAAGGTAAGCTCAAACATGTAGGCAGTACTTAATAAGGTGTGTTATTTTTCAAAAAAAAAAAAAATCCAGGAGATAGTGTGTGACAAGATTGAAAGACTTGTTAAGAGTTTGACACATGATAAGGTTAAGGTCAGACAGGCAGGGAATACTTAATAGGGCGGGATGAAACTTGAAAGTAATTGATTTGTTTAGAAAAAGGAACCTAGTGGATAGTACATGGTAAGATTAAATAGCTTAAGTTAGAATATAGGAGTTGCAATTAGCTTTAAAGTTTATTGAATAGATAGTAAGGCCAACTCGGACAATTGAGAGATGCTTATCAGGCAATAACTTACGTTATATATAGAAGTTTTAAACAGTTACAATTCACCAGGTACCACTTAGCTAGTTCTTCTTCCCATTTTCCAATAGAAATTGGGTTATTACTTTGGGACTGGATTGGGCTAAAAGGCCCAATATCAAGTATTCAATAGTTAGGAATGCACCTGCATCTTGTTCGGGCCTGGAATCCGGTGCTGGGCTTGCTCGCACCAACATCACTCTGGCGTAGTACCTTCGAATTCTCTTGTACAGCTTCACTCTGGCGTGGTGATGCACGCAGCCTTGAGAATGGTTCTTTACTCTTTCAACAAGTTGGTGACAGAATGCTTGCTTTAAGCACTTAATATTAAGGTGACAGACAAATTTTATGTTACAATAGCTTTTCTTTATCATTTTCTTTTCCCAATCCAACCTTTCTAAAATGGTTTGCTCTTGAGTATTTGGAAAATACATTTTATAAATACAACATTACTAATGCAAATATGTTTGTATCACTGAAGCTTTTTAAATTAACATCGAATAAATTCAAAAAAGAAAAAAAAAGCTACCTCTGAAAATTTAGTTGCACATACATCTATTCAGAAAATTATTATTTTATATATAAAAGTTTCAAAGAATTTAACTATTTTGTACAGTTCAATATATTTAACAAATCGTTGAAGAGATACATAAACAATTATAATTGCACAAAATTGGTGGCCATTGTCATAATTTTTTTAAAGTCAAAATCAAACAGATTATATTTCTAAATTCTGTTGACTAATTTAGTTTGATTAGATTTAGATTAACCAGTTTAATTATTGTATAATTGTACAATAATTTTTTATATTGAAATGAAATATATTACAAATAATACTACAACATAATGTAATTCTTAAAAAAATATTCTATCAACATATTTATTAATATATCTTTTTGTATCAAATATCTATAAAAAAAATTAGTATGTATTTTATAATAGCTAATTAATAACATTAATATTTTATAAACTTACCCTTACGCGAATTCCGATTCACTTAGGATCAGTTTTTAGCGCCTAAACTGGTGTACCAGACCAAATAGGCCAATTTATAAAATATCATAAATCTAATAATAATAATAATAATAATAGCAAGCAATAACATCTCTTCACGTGCGGGAGATTGGGGGAAGCCCTTGCTCCAAGGCCCTAAATATCATCTAAGATAATGGCCGAAGCTTTAAATGTCTCCTCGTGCATAAAATGAGAAGAAAAGAAAAAAGAAAAAGAAAATGTACGCATGGCGACAGACACCAGGGGTGGTCCTGAGAATCCTTTTTAAATATATATTATTTATTTATTAAAAAAAAGTTTATGTCTCTGTGGGTGTCCCCAAAAGCAAGGCAGCGAACGAGAAAGGAAGTGGGCATTCCCATTCATCCCCTTCTCCAAGTCCTGTTGGCTTAATTATGGCGTATAAGGCAGTTCCTTCCTTGGCGCAATCAATTACTCACTTACTTCTCTTCAAAAGAAAGAGAAAATCACAAAAAGCCTACCTTTTCTTCTTTCTAATTTCTCACATACACTAAAGTCATAAAATACCTAATAATCTTTCGACTTTGACTTGCGTCAACGTACTTTAAGCTAATAACCTTGCCCATTGTAAAATAATTTTATTATTATTATTATTAATTCCTTGTCATTTGAATTTTTGCAGATGGTAGGTTTATTACATTGTAATAAAATTAAGGGATTTATGTAAATTTTGAGGTCTAGGTCTAGCCCTGGGCATTTTGGGCACACATTTCAAAAGTTAGCATCATTATGGAAACGAAATTAACCCATCTTGTGGTTCGGAGAGCGGTGCGGTCCCCTTGTTAAGTTGGAAAGAAACTTACCTTAATTCATTTGCAGCTGAAACAACTATTCACAAACGTAGACGTAACATACTTACATTCATACATAATATCTGTGTTAGAGTTAATTTAGAAAAGGATTGGTGAGGGCGCGTGGTGACTTGGGGCTTCAAAATCGGTAGATGCGTGGCTGAGTAATTAGCCAAGCCTGGCAGCTGTTGAAAAACAAGATCTCTCATCTCCTCCATTCAACAGTCATTCCAAAATTCATACGTCAAAGAAGGACTGAACACTCACCTCAAATCATCTTTTTTAATTTTTTCTTCCGCCTTGTCTTCTCTTCAGCGCCTTGAAAGCTGGCATAAACAACCAAGAGATGAGCTTAAGCACAGAAAAAATATCATATATATTAGAGAAATATCTCCATCACTCTCTTGTTATTTTTATTTATTTATTTTTTTTATTGAGGTTATGGTGCCACAACATTGGCTTCGAAGCGTGTTGATTGAGGGAGCTCCCATGCTACAAGGGACCATGCGAGAACATCATTTATCCATTAAGTGAGAACTGCAGGTTGTGGGCCAGACGACTAGCGTAATAATTACTCATGCTCTTCGTCGATTTGCGTACGAATTGGTTCTCACCCATTTATAGTATGTACTTTCTACGGCATACGTGTTAGGGGAAAGGCAACTAGAGACAAATAAAAGTTACGTAGTGCAATATTGGTTTATCACAATCTTCACGTTAACTTGGGATGATTAATTAAACTAAAATGTAACAATGTTAGCGAGCCAAAATGCTCGCACATCGGGTATCTCTCACGACGCTCGATCACTTTGGTCAGACATCCATTGCTGGGTGTCTGAGCAAAGTTTAATGGCTCCGAGCATTTATATTTAACAACATAAATGCTCAGTGCCAAAGTTTATTTTATTTTTTGTAACGGGCAACACGCCACAGTGGCTTAAAAGTGTTTTTTTTTTTTTTTTTGTATTGTTGTTGCTATATATATATATATTTGTCTAAAAATTAAAATTTTAATTTATAAAATAAATTTATTTTCACTTAAAATAAATTTTAAATTTTTTAAAATAAATATTATATATTTTTAAAAAATTTAATAATACTTTTTAAAAAAAATTTCAAAATAATATGGTGGCATTTTAAAAATAAATAATTTAAAATTTAAGATTTTAAATAAATAATTATAAAAAATATAGTTTCTTATATAAATTTAAATAATTATATATATTTTTAATATTAATGTGAATAATAAGTATTATAAAAAATATATATTTTATAAAAAATATTATAAATAATATAATTAATGATTTAATTTGATTAGGAGTATCATATATTACAGTTTAATAAATTAAAATTACTAAAAAGATAGTCTAATAAATAAAAATTTAATGAGTTAATAATATAATATAATTATTAAATTATTGATGATTTAAACTTCAAGGGTTATCCTTGCAGACTAATAAAGCAAGAATATATGGTAGTGCAAATGATTTGTATGTTGAGAACTACGTACACCACAAAACTTTTACTAATGTTGGACGACTCTGCTCAATCATGCATGCCGATAAATCTAATTCCATGTTTTTTTTTTATTTATTTTGAACTTTAGGAGACCGACAGAAGACGTCAATACTACTCTGGTTACTGTGCAAACTTTCCAATGAAATCAAACAAAATTATGGAAAGGTCCATAAATGTCATTTACATAACTAGTAGCACCTACACAGCATGTAATTATCAACATCAGAAGAGTAATGTTAAGAGGCAATGAAACACTATATAGCCGGACTACTGACCATATGAAGTCTGTAACTTTTTAAATCTTGAAAAATATGTATATAATTTATAAATAATAATAATAGGAAAACAAAATTGAGGGTTTGGTATTAGTCCATGTCGTGGCTCTTTGAAAGGTAGCTAGCTAGCTTGCCAGCATCTCAGCATCTAGTCTAGTGTGTTATGAAAAGAGAAACTTATCTCCTTGGGAGACCCACGACAATACACGAGAAAGAGTAGTAGACAAAACAGAGCAGCTTGGCCCTGACGCTATGGACCACATGATGGGCGTGATAGTAAATAGAAGTGATGGACGCATACCAAAACTGTGACACTGTATTGATTGAAGTTTCTCGTTGAGGTGAGAAAATTAATATCAAGTTGATTTTAACTTGGAATGCAATAGGTGCAATAATAGCAACAAACAAGACTTTTGAAAAGAATTGCTAGAAATAAAAAAGCTTATAACATCAACATATTTACATATAGGTATTTGTTGATACAACTAGTTAGCCAGCAATCTCCGTAATTCAAAAATAAAATTAACTTACAGTGTACCATCAAATTGCAACAACTGGCTTCTTGACGGCCGTGGTGGGTTATGATTTGGGGTCGGGAAGTGTTAATTAGGACGCTTTAGTCATTCTGGGATTGTCTCGTGTCCGCTATTATTGGCCTATTAGGTACTTAGACAACAATTAACGTGAAATAAACGTACTAATTAGACCATGAGCGGAGCGAGGGTTGGGCTGCGGGAAAGAAAGTCAGGTGGTGCGTGTGGGAGAAATTGACCGGGTTCTGCAACCCCTCCAGGCGTACCACCACGTTTAACCTAACCTAACCTAAACTAAATGGGGCATCAGGAAAGGAAATCCGTCAGAAAGCAGAAAGTGCAGTGTTGTAGAGAGAGAGAGAGATAGAGAAGGGAGCGCACGCTGTCCAATGGAAGAGAAATGGTAGTGGCAAAGGAGCAGCCCGCGTCAGTAGCCGACGCTGCCCAATGAGTAGTGTGGAGCAGCACTGACTCGAGACGATGTGTAATTGCCTTTTCGGGCTCGCTCACCGACTTTGACGCCTATTTAAAATTTGATTGATCACCGTCCCATACATATGCATGTGCATACACTTTCTAACTATTATGTCTATAGTTTCCAGTAAGAAACACTAGCAATTAACAAACACCACCCACTCCCTGCTTGCATCTAACTATTCCTGACATACATCCCCTCCTCTGCTGGCTAGGTGTATCAAACAAAAAGATCAGAACGGACAAGCAGACGAATGATTTAATTGCAGCACCCGTGTCAGATAAACCAGGCACACACACATTGTCAACAATTAAATGAAAATCAAGTGGAAAAAGGCACGTCCAGCTCCACAACCCCACCAGCAGTGGGAACAAGAACCACACCAACAATCGTACACCATCGGTGACATTCATAAAATGTGCATTTACTTTAACATTTTTTATTTTTTATTTTAATTAAGAAAATTGCATAACAGAGGAAGCCATAGCGGTAATATACTAAAATAACTCGGGTGTACTTTTTTTTTAACAAAAAATGGTATGAAAGTAACGTATCGTCTGAATGCAACTATGATTTCGTGATTAGATCTCTCCGTGTCAAGTCTACTTTGAGTATATAATAAGGGGGCACTTTTTTGTCTTTTTTTTTGTTTTTTTTTTGTTTCGTTTATAAGTTTTGGTTGTTTCATGAAGATTAATTGATGAGAAATGGCATTATTACTTACTTATTTCCAAATGACATTACTGGACGGTTGTCTGAGACGAGAAAACGTAAATGCACGTGACGCGTTTGTGCAGTGCTTCCTCACAGTTAACCGGCTAACTCCTAGTGACTGGGTGGAAGGTGGGAGGAACCTCACAAATCGTTATCATTACCCTGCCTTGCTGAAATCACTTCTGCTCTGCTTCTTGCTTGTGTGTATCGCATAATATAATGTATGGATACGGAGCCACTATGGGGGAACGTTAAAACTTAGAATATGTATCATCTGCCCGACAGTGGGTGCTTTGGCCCATTACTCAATCCCTCTCCTCTCTCTCTCTCTCTCTCTCTCTCTCTCTCTCTCTTTATTATGATCCATACATGTTAACAAAACTAAGCCCATCATTAATTAATTACAATTAGCAATCACTAGGAAGAACTGCTCAAGTGACAAGTGATACTTCTTAGATGGGGTAAGAAAAAGAGAATAAAAATTAGAATTTTAAAATGTCTAACGTATTTTTTAAGTGGATAAACTTGTCTCCAGCCTCTATTTTGTACCCATGGTCAAATTAAAGATTTAAAATAACAAAAGAAGTTTCATTCTTCTTTAGGGAAAGGGGCTCCGGGAATCATATGCTTCCAGTGTTGGTTCCTAGGGAAAGGGCTCCAACTATTTTTGCTAATGTAGAAGCATTGGGTGTGAGATTAGGTGCCTCGCGTGCCAAAATTTGTACCTATTTTTGGACTTTCATGACTATCCAAACTACATAGGCATATGGGATTGGATCATCATAGATACTTGCCAATGGGGATTGCCTTTCTTACAATATGTTTCATTCATGATGCCCCAGATCTTGACCTAATCTCAACAAACTTATGGAATTCTACCTAGTATTAGGTCTTCCAAAAGGCTTAAGTACTCAAGGGTCACCAAGAGATTCACTAAGACACACAAAGAACTTAAGAAATAATTAGGCATTATGTAAACTCGTTGTCATTCAAAATATGGATTACAATCATTCTCCATATGTTTTCCCAAAAAATAAAAATTTTATAATTGAATGTAAATGGCTCAATTACTGCAACGTGTTTCTCATATGTTGGAGGAATAGTTATAAATTGTTAGTATATTATATATAAAATATTATAATGTCTTATATGATATAAATTATATATTATTATATACTATATAATATTTATTTCATATCTTATATTTCTATTTCTTTTTATATATTTAAGAATTTATCTATTTATATCATTATAAGTTCATGGTAAATTATTCATTCAATCAATCATATTTTATTTTTTTATTATAGATGCCCCTGAATTTTTTTTAATTCCTTGTCTCATGCCAAGTGTCATGAATAACATTTGATAACTACGATTAAGTGTCATTCACTCATGTTGAACACTTGAAACAACTTCTTCAGTTCTTTGTGGCATACTTCTTCACTAGCTAGCCGCACACTTCTTAGTTCTTTGTGTGTTTCAACAGGTCAAATTAGCTCTCTTTATAGCTTAAATTTGGGGGTCACCAACAAAAAGCCTCTCATTTGCCCAAGACACAAGAACTCCCATTGATATTATTGAGTGTAATTATTTAACCGCGCTCATCTCAGAATTCTATTGTGCGAGATGCTTTAAAAGTTGAAGAACTGATTAACAATTATATATAAAAGCCTTCTTTTATCATGGCCGAACATTGTTTGTTTCTCTGATTGAGAAGGGAATCTTGTAGCGTACCAATTGAGCAAAGTTTGCACTCTCTTCTCCTTATAGACGAATCTGGATTGAGGAATGTCCTTTGATTATCTATAACAATGTAGTCAATAAGACTTTTCCGACTTCATTTCCTTGGAAAAGGAGAGGCCCGCTCTGAAGACAAACATCTTGAGAGAAATTAAAAGAATGTTCAGTGTTTTTGATTTGTAATTTGGGGTGCAAAAAGATATAATAAAATTGGATTGATGTCAACCTTATGTTAGACAATGTAAAACCATATATATCTTTAATTGAACAATTTATAATTTGGTTGGTTATATATAATTTACATAATTAATATTTATAGATTAAGTGTTGACATTAGATATCTACGGCAATTGAAAATTAGACGATAGATTGGATCCGGGTTTGGAGGTATTAGATTAAATAAATGTCTAATGTGTTATTAAAACGAAGAACTAGGTTCAAGTGCCCCATCGTCTAAGTCTTAAATACATGTTAAGAGTCAACAAGAAAATATATAAACGAATTAAATGACCCAAGGTATTAATATGGACCAAATAGCTTTATTCAAATAAGGAAATAAATAAAATGAGACAGATACAATGACAAATCATCTGGGGGTCCTTTGTGACAGACGGTAGCGACCCTCCCCCCAACCGTCCTGTTGACAACTCTCCTAAAAGAAATTAATATTGGAGCTAGTGGAACCGCTATTCAAGTTTTTTTTTTCTTTTGCATCAATGTATGCGTTAAGCTGACTTCTTCGTCAAAAATAATTAAAGCATGGATATTAATTAGCCTTTCAATTACTTTTCTGTAGAAAGATAGAGTCCTGATAGGTTTTAAATAAAAAGCCTAAAAAATTAGTAATTTTCAGTAGTAACTGTGAAGCCCTGTTTAGCTACAGTGCTAAAATGAGGTTGGGTAGGTATAGGGGAAAGTTCTCTAGTAGAAGGGAAATTGCAGGTACAATGGGCAATAATTCTGTCACCATCATGTTCTGTTCCAGAAAGAGTGGGCACCGGGCACTGCAGCCACTGCTCCCTCTGATAAGCATATAGGCTTGTTTTATTTATTATTTATTTGCTTCCGTTTGGCCGTTACAAAAGGCGATTAAATAGGGGCATCAAAGAAAAATAATAAATCAGGCCGGGTGGGATGGATTTAGCGATAAGTTTTTTCCGGCGGTAATAAATTCTTAAAATATGGCAATAATTTAGAAAATTATGTTGGTGATGTGGTAATGTTGCCGTTACGTAACTTAATTGCGATCATTCTAAGCACCCAAATGATGCCGGGAAAAATAGTTAATAGAGAGGAAAGCAGAGTGATTGGTGGGTCCTTCCTTATTCGTCCCAGTTATCCCAATCGGGGGTAATGGTCCTAATGGACAGATGCGACCGTGTTTATTGCGTGTGCCCCACACAAACGAACCAAAGCTGTTTTGGCTGCAACATGTCATGTATCTTGTACTTGGTCAAATGAGTGATGGATGATGTGTGTCCTTAAAATTCCACTTCCTTTGGAATCTATCTATCTTTTTCTTTTCAATAATCATTCATTCACCCATATGATATCACTCACTAAATCACATTCCAAAACAATAATGTTTATTTAACTTAACTAACCAAGCTCCTAATAATCAGCCATCATCTTCCAACTTTAATTCCTTTTCTACCTCCATGATTTCCCACTTTCCTTCATTTCTAAAGGGTGGACGGCTTCCAAAATGGGTTTGGTGGAGACTACTCGATCAAATACTTGTTATAAAGAGAGAGAGAGAGAGAGAGAGAGGGAGAAAGAGAGAGGGAGAAAAAGAAGAAAAAAGAAAAAGAGGTGTATGAGTCTGTTTTTTATCTGAGAGGACTGGGTCCTGTTAATTTTCTGGTATCCGGTTTATATATATAGTCAGTATCATTAAATGGAATTCTATATATGTTGGATGAATCGCGTGTGCCTTCCTCCAGGCATACTAATTTTAATTAAGTTAAATAAGCATGTGGGATGGATACGTTAGAAAGTTACATGCAGTACACATATGAAGTAAGTACATAAAATAGAATGATAAGATTAACCATGAAAACACTTACGTAATGGGTCTAATGTTAAACCAGCCCTTTCTAGTTGCAAGGCTATTTTATGTGGCTTCCTAGTCATATACACGAAATCACCTAACTAACCAAGCACCATAATCACTGGTCTACTTAATTAGACCACTTCTGCGTCAAGTACCGCTTTAACAAAATTTAAAATAAAAGAAATAGGTAGAAAAAAAAAAGAAAGATAGATTGATGTGTGTATTCATGAAAGGTAGCGCTTAGTTAGCAAATATTGAGAAGATTATATATAGGAAAAAGTAATGATATGCAGGAAAGGAAAGGTAACTTCAACCACCCAAAAGCTCCCAACGCTTATTAATAAAGCTAACTTAGGCCGCCCCAAAATTAATTATTATTAACTTTTTTCAAAAAATATATATATATATATATTATAAGTAACAAACGCGGAAGCAATATCTGGTAGAAAAATGAATAGGTAAAGGGAGGTAAGTGGAAGGGGCAAAGGAAAGCGACCCGAGTAATAGCGAATTGCGATAGAATCAGATTTGGTGGCTTACAAATATGGAAGACAACCCAAAGCCTTGTCCGGCTTTAAAGTCTAAAAAAATGGAGAACCCACAAGATTACAAGTTATTCCCCTTGAAAGTAACACCGAAATGATGGTGACAAGTCCTTAGTGGCTAGGCCCAGCGCCATATCTTCTTCACTCTAATCACATCCCAACATCACTAAGAGAAAAACTAATTATAAGAGAGAAAAGCAGATTGGTTTTCCCTTTTGAACTTTATAAAGCGTTTGAATGGGGGAAAAGAAAAGGAAAAATAAAAAATAAAAAAAAGAAGATAATACTAATTAATAATTAGGTGGTGAGAGGCACGCTATCAAAGTGATCCCTTCAACGCTTTTGTAAGAGAAGAAAACAAAAAAGAAACAGATTAGATGCAATTAATCAAAACCCCGTACCTAATATCAACAATAACTTCATGTGTATGTTATACATATATGGACAACGCTAGTTACTTCAGAGATTAAGACTTGGTGTTTATCAGTGAATTGAGTAGTAGATGTGCAATAAAAAGGAGTTGGTCGACTAAGAAATAAAGAGAGGATTAGGAAAGTGCGGGGTCATGAGTCCTTGTCCGGTAGCTCAGAGTAGTTGCCGCAACAAGGCAAATGTTGATGAAGGAAATATGAATGTGACATGTAATATATATATATATATACAAACGATGGGTGCATTGGGAGACCAAGTCATCATATATGGGCAAACGCAAAGATATATAGATCATGCAATACTATTATCATGGTTAACAATTTATTAAAAGTATTGGCGTATTGCCATAAGATGGCCACACTAGGCATCATGTGAACCCACCAGCCTCCTACATCACACCGCTTTCCCTCTCCCTTCTTCTATTTTTCTTTTCCACCCCTACAATTCAACTTATCAAGTCATCAACGGTGACTTCACATCACGTAAGGAATATCAAATATATATACATATATATAATATTTATCATTTTACTAAGCAAAGAATCTGTTATTAGAAAACAAACTTTCATCGTCTCTAGCTAATTTTGAATACAGAGCTAGCAAACAGCAACATATGTTATATTTATTATTTAAGAAAAAAGACTTCACGAAAGTAAGTCTTTTTTTTTTGGGTAAAGTGTCAGGTATACGTGAATTTACTTTCTCGCTCCATCTTGCTAAAATTTGATATTTATTTTATTATATATAATATAATTGATTGATACATGAGGTGATCTTTAATTATTGTATGTTTTCAAATCATCTAAACTATTTATTTATATCATTGCTTGTTGATTTGATATTTACTTCATATTTCTGTTTCCCTTTTGTTACAGTATTTGTAGGGTATAATATTAAAGATGAATAAAACATGTATTGTCGACATTAAATTTGAGAAGGACTGGTAACGGATTTTAGAAAAGGATTAGAAATGATGTGTTTACTATTTAAAACTAATTATTTATAATTTTATAATTAAAAAAAATTCATGTTTGATGTGAAAAAAGGTAAATATTTTTTTAACATTTTATGTACATATTATTTTCTTACCATAGTTTTTTTTAACTAATGGGTGAGAAAATCTCGATTAAGAAATGAATAACAACTAAATATTAGAAAACATTTTCATAATCAATCGAAAATGATTGTAAAAAAAATTTATTTCAAAAATAATAATTTATGAAAATAAATTTTCTTAGCTATTAAATATATTCTAAACGAGGGAGTGTTGTTGAATAAGTTGGGATTGAGGCAAATTTAACTAGGGTGAATTTTGCAACACCCGACAAGCTGGTCCACAGTTATTTTGACAAGAGAAAGTTGAAAGTTGAAACAATGAAAAAAAAACAAACTAACCATGCTTTACTTACGTTTGGATCACGTGCATAGACACGTGACAACTTGAAGCAATTCCTGGAACAAGAAAAGCAAAAAATCATCCAAGATAGGTAGATTATACGGTAACGAAGCAAAATTAAGTTAGGAAAAGACAAGCTTCGGGGTCGCGCGGAAGCTCATGTCAGTCAGAGTCAGGCCTTAATAAGAAGGCTGCTGCGACCTTCGAACAACAATTGCTCCACACCATCACCTTCCACTGCTCCCTCCCACTCCCTCCTTTTCTTCCTCTTTCAGCAAGTGACCCGTCAAACAAAAACCCAATAAATTCGATTAAATTTTTTTAAAAGAAAAAGAAAAACAGGGCGGTAAGAGTTTCTAATCAAAATCAAGTGTCGCCTATTATACAAATCTCATTTATGAATTTGTGTAAAAAATGTAAACAGCAAGTCAAGTAACAGAAATGCATCCATGGGTTTGACAGGCGAATCACGCTGGTGGTGACCCTAGTAAATTGAGAGCTTTTACTGACGGATGCCTTGGCAGCAGTCGCTAACGGAGTCAAAGACGGTAACTTGGTAACTAATGATCGCCTTCAGAATCTGAATATCTCCCGCTTCAAGACAGAGCAGTCGCCAGTCGAGTTACTACTGGCATTCACTTCTTACTTCTCCCATAATTTTAAGCATCAAAATCGAAGACACTGCTGCACTGCATCTTAATTACAATAAAAGAAATCCCCGTACAATATACACGTACAAATACATATATAGCGAAAAGAAGAGGCAGGCGTTAATGGGAAAACGGAAAAAGGCCAAAAACATTGTCAGCAGGCCGCTTTCATATTTGTGTCCGACATACGATATATGGGATAAACATGTCAGAGAGCTCGTACCACATATGCCCGATGCGTGCCTCCTACTCGATTGTCCTGCCTTGGCCCTTTGGCTCCTTCTCTAGTGCCATATATTTTTCTTCATAAAAAAATTATTCTTATTTTTGTAATCTTCACCGCGTTGTCTGTCGTTTTTGGTTTCGCGGTAAGAACAGACCCTCCATTCTCGTGGATGTGATTGCCCGCAATGACGTTGATGTTTCGTTTCCCCCATTAAGACCCAAAAACTAAGAGTATTAAAGGTGGCTCTTACGCTGTCATCTGTTCTATGCTACGGAGGCATCATCATCTTGTCCCGATTATGAAACCGAACCATAATCTTTAATCTTAAAAAAAAGAATGGACTCTCTCAATATGAATGCATTTTAAGACCTGACTACACATGATGATTATGTACGATTTCTCCAGTCAAATACTGAATAAATAAAGGATGTGACTTAGATATTGCAGGGATAAACCAAATGTGAAACTTAGTTGGAAAGTATTTCTATTCTATTCAAGCATCTAAGTCTAAAAAACAAAGCAAAAGAACAGCTAAAAAAATAAATCAAGTAACTTCATTTCAACTCAAGGAGGGGCTGAGATTACCGATTATATGTATGCAAAGAAGAAAGCTTGTTGCAACCATTGAATAAGGTGATATTTGCTAGTTATATAATGTTTATGCATGTGAATTACTTACAAATTAAACGTGATGAATAAAATTTATCAAAGTTAGAATTGAACTTCAGATAATTATGTCCAACACGTAAATATTCACAATTTACCTTAACATGACATCTTTTAAAATATTATGACTATGTCTTGTAACAATGGCACAATGAAATACAAA
>JAJIYU010008403.1:0-18012 GCA_030144865.1 Tinospora cordifolia | reverse complement strand
AATTTAATCACAGGATTTAATAAAATGAACTTATTCATATTAGAATTTTAATACTTATACAACATAGGGTCAAAAGTTATTTTTACTTATACTCACATTTTGAATTTCTCAATATTCGCAATTTACAATTCGATACATAATCTTTTGAAGTAAATCTTTCAAGTTTTAGGTAGCATTTGGTCACACTTTTTCAATCTCTTATTTTAATAACTCTTATTAGAAAAGTAATTTTTAAAAATTAGAATGTTTGATTACATTTTTTTTCTTCTTTTTTCTTTTAAATCTTTTTGTCAAAAAGAGGAAAAACCTCTGAAATAAAAATTATTTATTTTTTACTTTTTTTCAATAAGCACTCGTCCACTTTTGCGGATAGTAGTTTAGGATTTGCAAAACATGAATTTTTTTTTCAAAATACCAAAAATAACCCACTTCAAAGTCGTCGTCTTCTTCTTGGACTTTCTATATATTTTATTCACTCACACTGGTTCTTTTCTTCACACACGAGTCGTCTTCTTTAGAGCCTTTTTCTTCTTCAGAAATGTCTTCTTCAAATTTCGGTCATTCACAATGCAAGTTCCCTCTTTGCCTCTATCGCGCAGATAGTGGTCTGCTCTTTTTTATGTCGAGTAGATTCTCTCTTCTCCTCTGTTGCGCAAATTTTTTCTTGTCCTCTATTGCACAAGAAGCGGTCTCCTTGTTCTTTTAATCATGGTAGAGCTCTCCCCTTGCCTCTGTTGCGCAAGTAGCAATCTTCTTCATCTTGTCATCTCTGTCGTGTAGGTTCTCTTTTGCATCTGTCGCCCAGGTAGTCTTCTTCTTCTTCTTCTTCTTCTTTCCGCCATTTTAAATCATTGCTTACCACCACCGTTTGTATTCTTCTTTCTCTTTTGCGTCTTCGTCACGCATCCCTTGGCTTTCTCTTTTTCAATTTTTTTTTATTTGGAAAAGAACCCCTTTGACTTCTACCATTCGTCTAGTTTTTTTTTCTTTTTTTTTTTGGAAGAAAATTTACATTATCTATGCATTGATGAGGTTCCTCTATACATTAATTAATTTTGATGTATAATTAATTCTATATAATGTCAATGTGTACATTGACTTGGGCGTATACATACATACGTACGTACATACATACATACATACATATATATACATACATATACATATATATATATATATATATATACACTAGACGTGATGCCAAGGCCTAGCTATTAATTTATTTTTCATTAACACCTATCTACTTCATTATAATTTTTTTATTTTTTTAATAGTCCAGAGGCAATGAAATGTATGAATACATTTGATAAAGAGAGCAATAATCATAACATTTGATCCACAAATGCTAAATATATAGTTTGTTTGGTAATGCGTGCTTTCAATGATTTAGTTTCTTGAAGAATTTGCAATTTTTTTCTTATTCATTTTTTAGTTTCTCATTCATCTTTTAGTTTATCATTCATTTAGATTCGTTGAATGTTTGACAATTTTTTCTTATTTATTTGATTAACACTCATAGGTTTATCAAGTACTAATTTATTTATTTATTAGAATTCTATAGATGAGAGCAATAGATTAAATAAAAAAATTCGAACAAGACCATGAAGAAGATAAAAATAAGGCTATTCAAGCTAATTGGAGAAATTCATATTTAAAAGTATTTCTTGATTTATGTATTGAACAAGTTATGATTGGAGGGAAGCCATGTTCAAACTTATCAAGCCATATTTAAAAGTATTTCTTAACGTAATAAAAGAATTTAAAAAGAAAACACGATCGTCAAATAACCAATGGATACTTAAAAACAAATGAGATCTAATGAAAAAATAATGGAATGCTTGGAGTAAATTGCTATCACTAGCGGGTATTGGGGGTGATCCTATTGACTAGCGAGTAATAATGGATAACAATTGTTAAGATGAATATCTTAAGGTATAATATTTTATTATTTTGTTATATTTTATAGATAAAAAATTGACTTAATTAAATAATGTTGTGTATTAATCTTTCTTTGTATTATTATAACATTATCAATAATTATTATTTTTGTTATAGAAATAATTATTAAAATGTTGGTTTTAATAACTAATAATATAGATAATATTATTAATTTTACATGTTCATATTGCTAATAATTTTATTGTAAAGTACAATTATATTTCTTAACAATTTTTTATATAAAAATAATATTTTTTTATAAATAACATAAATTACCCTTGTAATACACGATAAATAAGAATATATTAAAGTTGTTTATCAAACACTTTACTCTTAAATAAGAGCGTTTAGGATTTTACTATCAAACACTCATTTTTAAATAAACTGTTATTTAATAAGTTTTACTGCAAAAAGTCCTAAAAATGAGTACTAAATATTTAAGAAGTAGAGTTATCAAATACGCCCTTAGTGTTAGGTTTAGTGTCTTATATCATACTCATGCTTAAATCTCCGTCAATCTTATTTATTCTTTATTGTTTAAGGGCATGATATAATGCTCCAATTACCACTCTCATCGAACCGGTCATACCTAAATAACTCAAAGATCTTAGTGATTTCTATTCTAGCCCCGAAGAGCCATTGTCTCTGATTTCTTGATACTTATTTTATGGTCATCATGTACCTGTTATATCGAAACCATGGCTACGCTTACTCTGATGGGCCCAATTTTTTTATTTCACATGACTAATCATTTACAACTCACTTTAGCAGTTAGGTTATCTTTTAAGATGTTTCTAAGTTTATTTTAGATATTTCTTTTTAACCATAAAAGTATATTAAGTTGTTAATAAAGGGTAAACTGAAAGTGTCCTCTTTTTAGAGGTTTTTTTACTCGTTTTGAGTCATATGACCATATGGGCTAAGGTTTTGCTTTTAAATTACTTTTCTTCAATTCTAAACCATATCCTAATTATTTCCAAATGTTTTAACCTTAGTATTAGGGCTGTAACTTTCAACCCTAATATTTTAAATGTTAAGGTATGTAAAAACCCCAATTTTAGTTGTTTTCATGTCCATTTTGCTCCTAAATCAAGGCTATTCCCTTATAGATTTGTTCCTATCTTTCTTTTACACCTTTTCTCTTCATTCCTCACTATTCTAAGTGTGTAACTCATTGTTACATGGCTACACACTTGCAATCATGGTTATATGCACTTGAACACTCTTGAAACACTTAGTTTTCGATGTTTTAGCTACAGTACACGCGTTTGTATGTATGGCTGACATTTCCAATATTTTGTATCTATTTTGACGCTTTTGTCCTTTGTTAATAGCTCATAATACTCTAATATATGCTTGCATACATTTAGCCCATGTGATTTGCGCATAATTTCCTAAAACATCTTATTTTTTACTTTATCACCCACATACCCTAAGGACTTTGTGTGTAAGGTGTTGAACTGCCACTAGCTAGTTCAAAACACATCTAAGGATGGTGGTATCTATGCCGAAAATCCTACTTTACTTCTAACCTAATGGTGTTCATACATGTGCGCAAGCAAAAAAAAAAACCCTAAACTAAGGTTTTTGTGAGTCCATCTTCCTCTTCTTCTTCCTTGGGTGACTTCTACTCCTCCTTTTCCTACTATTTTCACACCTTTTGAGATTATAATACCAACACTAAACATGTTAAGACATGGACTTAAAACACCAAGAGGAAAACATGGCCAAAATCGTACATAGAGTAGATTCGACGTGATTTTTCAATGTAGTTTTGTAGTAGTTTTGCATGGCTTTTGGAAAGGGTTTTCAAATTGTTTTTTGATGGTTATTCAAGGATGGTTTGAAGGGTTCTTTAATGGAAAAAATAGTGGGTTTTGGATAGTCATTGAGATGTCCCATGTGTGGGTCACTTTTTGGCCAAAATTGTGGTTCGAGTGAGAACAATAGCCTCATTTAAGGGGTTTTGATGATGGTCTCTTCAAATGGGTGTTTGGTTGATCTTTAAAACATTTTAAGGCTTGAAAAATGAAGAGAAGAAGAGAGGAGAAGAATGTTTGTGAATGGGTGTTTACTCATCTTGAGGGTCTTCTTCTTAGATCTTTTTATGTTCTTTCTTCTTAGATATCCTAAGAGCGTGAGATGAGGTCATGTAATACCTCAGAAGCTTGTTGAATAATAAAATTAAATAAAATAAACTTTGAAAAACTATGAAAATAACAAAAAAAAATGTGCAATTTGATGGATGAAGGGATAAGCAAACCAGAACAAAATATAGAAATTTGCACATAGTCTTCTCATTGCTTACCGTAGTAGCACGTGTCTGTCCAAAAAAAAATCAACGAAAACATTGTGTTCTAGTTATCAAATAATGCGTTTTGCTATCGTGATAATGCGTAAAACTTGTGGAAAAATGAATTATGCAAAATTTTCAAATAGTTATGTTAAGTTTCCAAACACGTGGGTTGTTGTTAAAACCATCACTTACTAATACTTATGTGCAGCAAACAAGCAAAATAGAAAGGGAAGGAGTTTAGGAAGGATTTCTACTAAGAAAACCACACCAAACTTCCTAAACGTAACCTAATTGAACTCAATATAAACCCAACATCAATGCCCCATTCTTATCACTCAAGCAAGTATGAGTCCTTTTTCTTCTTGTTTTTCTCACCATCTTCTTAATACTCTTTCGTTTCCTAGCTGTCCCACATAACAACCACAGTAATAGGAGGGAGGAAACCTTGAATATTGCATAGTAGTAGTAAAAACATACTTTTAGGCGTCCTTTTGGAGCAACCATAGGATTCAACAAATCAAGGAAGGTATGAGGTCCCTATTTACTCTTAATGCATGGCTCGTGGTCTAAAATTTGAGGTATTGGGAAGCCAGGGTCATATGTAATACCACAACCCCCGTATCTTTAAGCATTGGACATAACCATAATTCTCTTAATAGTGGACTTAACCAACTGGCGAGTCGGGCTGGTGTTACTTTACAAGTGACACACACTTGTTCTTCTCTTTCTCAATATTTCGTGCCCTTGTATAAAAATTTAAGAATACAAAATTTTTTACTTTAAGAAAATCAAGACAAATTAAAAGAGATAAAGAAATTCAAACTATTTTATTCATAATAGAAAAAATTGAAAGTACAAAACTTTTCAAAAACAACTAATTATTATAGCGAAAAACTTCAAAATACTTTTCAGTAGAAAAGATTTAAACTTTGGGTAACATTCCCTTAAAAATTCGAAAAATAATAAGATAGAAACTTTCTAAGAACTATCCATGTTCAACTGCTTCATAGGTTTCACGTTCCTGAAAAATAAGAAAGAAATGAGTGAGCACATAACCCAATGGATCCTTTTCAAACAACCATCTTTCATATTCAAGCTCATAACACAATCATAATTCAAACACTTGCAATCATTAGGCGTTTCAAACAACAATTTGTTCAAGTCGAGTCTCAGACCAAACGGGTCCTTAATCTCTTGATGCTCTTAATTAAGTGAATAGGACCCACTCGGCATCAACCCGTTAGTGGCATGTGTCGGCATCAACCCGTTACACGTGGTGACTCACAAGGTATTGTGGTACACAACCCTCAAGTACTTAGGTTTGAAAACCATATGACCTAATTCATATGAAAAGAACACTCTTAGTGTCGCCTTGACCACTATGATGGTACGTGGTTATTATCACCATTGTCTCAGCTTAATTCTCATTTCATGATCTCATAAAATAAATTTCAAAATATAAAATCAAACTAAAATTTATAATATACACAATCAATTCATGAAATAATCATAAAACATACATCATATTTTAATTTAAAAGCCTAAGTATGATACTAACATGGCATGGATGATACAATTGCTTAAACATGAATCAAAATTGAAAAACTAAAATAAACTTTTAAAATTCTGAAACTGAAATTGAAAATCTTTGATTACAGTGAAAAACACACAAACAATGAGTATGCTATAAATTTAAATAAGAACAGAAGGGTGTATTAGAAATCACTTCCACCTTGTGACGCTTTCTTTAGAAATTTATGCAACAATTCCCCCACGTACTAGTGCCAACAAAGATCATCCAAATTAATTCCTCAACCCAAGAGAAAAACTTCTCACACACAAAAGAGAAGAGAGAAAGGTGAGAAGAGGTGCCAAAAAGAGGGCTTAGAGAAAATAAAAGGAAATTTCAACTCTTATTTTTGGGATGAGGGAAGTGAGAGCCTAGGGGGTTTGTATAGATTTTCAAAGGGGGACAAATAGAAACTTTTGAGTTTTTCTTGGAGTAAAACACCTAAATTCTCTAGAATTTCATATTTCGATGATTTTTTGCTTTTTTTTTTGTATTTTACAATTTGGTTATTATTCAGTGCATCGGATGGTCCTCGAGACACGCACACGAATCTAATCGAAGGGTCGAGATCAATGCGAGAGAAGTCGTACCGTGCATCTTCGCGATCGTGGTTTTTTGGCTTTGATTGCGGCCGTCCGATCATCCTCGATTGTCTCCGTCCGTCCGATCTTCGTTATCCTATGCACTTGGGCGTTGGTGCGGATCATCTTGCGGTCGTCGGATCATGAGATCAAATTCAGATCAACGGTTTGCAGCCGTTGGATGCGTTTTGAGTTATATTTATATGATTTTTAGCCGAATTTCATGTTCTATTTTCGAATTTTTGCCAAATCGTAATCCAAATTGACTTTCTAATCTTGGTTTCATAAAAAATTGCACATATCCTTGTATTTTTAGCTATAATATCCCATGATATATATTATATTCATATATTTTCTTCCAAAAATCTATTAAATTGATTTTATTCCTTATTTGGCTAAACTAGGACTTACCGAATTTTTCATCTATTAATTCCGTATAATTCTCTAAATAAATTTTCAAATTTCATACGAACTTTCGAGATGTTACAACCTACCCTCCTTAGAAAAATTTTATCCTCGAAATTTGTACATATTTAGGTATTCCTTGTGAACAGATGCGGGTAGTTGGTCTTCATTTCGCTTTCGAGTTGCTACGTGGCTTCTTCTACCCGTGATGTTTCCACAGTACCTTCACTAATGGGATATCTTTTGTTCTTAGATTTTGTACCTTCTGGTCAAGGATTCTGACCGTTATTTTCTCGTAGGTAGCATCATCTTGAATATTCACTTCCTCCCAGTGAATGATGTGAGAGGGGTCAAGTTCGTATGTCCTCAACATAGATACATCGCATACGTTATGTGCTGAAGTCATCCAATTTGGTAGGTCCAACTCATAAGCGCATTTTTCGATTCTTCTAAGTATTTCAAAGGGTCGGACAAACCATGGAGATAACTTTCCATTGAACTCGAACCTTTTGATACCCTTATGAGGACTGATCCTCAGAAATACTTTGTCCCCAACTTGGAACTCTAATGGTTTTCTCCTTTTGTTAGCATAACTCTTTTGACGACTCTATGCAGTAATCAGTCTCCTTTGTATTAATTTGACTTGGTTGCTCGTTTCTTCCACCATATCTGGCTCAGTTAATACTTGATCTTCAAGTTCAGCCCAACAGGTAGGTGATCTGTAGGGTTTTCCATAGAGAGCCTCGAACAAAGCCATTTTTATGCTTGCCTGATAACTATTGTTATAGGCAAACTCCGCCAAGTGTAAGTACTTGCTCCAATTCCCCATGAAGTCTAAAACGCAAGACCTCAATATATCTTCCAGAATCTGGATAACTCTCTCAGACTGACCATCCATCTGAAGGTGAAATATCGTACTCATGGTGAATTTAGTACCCATTCCCTTCTGTAGACTCTGCCAAAACTGTGAAGTACTATCAGACACAATAGTCTTGGGCACACCATGAAACCTGACGATTTCTTTTACATAGATTTCTTCCAGCTTACTGACTTGGTTTGTGGATCTGGTACATCTTATCCCCACCAGGGTGCATAGTATACTTAGTTTGATGGGCTTTATCAAATATGACCTGCTTACTTTGTCCTTGTTGAGGTACACAAATCCTTTCTCCGAGTCTTAGGATATTTTCAGCGTCTAACCTAAAGTCAGCATGTTTTCCTTGTATAACTCATTCAATTAGTTGAATGAGCCACTTGTCTTGCTTCTATTCATCCCTGATCTAATGCAATAGGTCCAATTGGCAAGAAATATTGTAAAGATAGGCTTCTTTCTCGTTAAGGTTTACACCCAACCTAAAATCTTCGATCAACTGATACATCTGGCCTTTCTCTTCCTCCTGTTTGTTGAACTTCCTACTCAAGGCATCAACCACTACATTGGTTTTTCTCGGATGGTAGTGTAATTGAAAATCATAGCCTTTCAAGAACTTCATCGACCTTCGCTGCCTGAGATTCAGTTCTTTCTGGGTGCAAATATATTTCAAACTCTTGTGATCAGAGAATAGATCAAATTTCTCACCGTAAAGATAATGTCTCCAAATTTTCAAAGCAAACACTGTGACTGCTAACTCTAGGTCGTGAGTAGGGTAATTTCTCTCATGGACCTTCAGTTGTCTTAAGGCAAAAGCGATGGCTTGCTTTTCTAGCATTAAGACTACGCCCAATCCACTCAGTGAGGCATCAATATACAGTGTGTAAGTAACACCAGGAGTTGGGGTGACTAGAACAAGAGTCGTAGTCAATCTTGTCTTCAATTCTTGGAATGATCGTTCATATTTCTCATCCCACTAGAACTTAGCTTCTTTTTTGGTCAACTTAGTCATAAGTTCTGTCAACTTGAAAAAGTCCTTAATCAACCTTTTGTAGTAGCCTACCAAGCCCAAGAAATTTCTGATTTCTGTTACTGTCTTGGGTTGCTTCCAGTTCATGACGGTTTCTACCTTTATCGGGTCTACAACAATATTTTTTTGCTGATACAACGTGGCCTAGGAACTTGACAGTTTCCATCCAAGACTCACACTTACTAAATTTAGCATATAAGTAGTTTCTTCTGAGGGTTTCTAGCATGATCCTCAAGTGTTCTAAGTGCTCAGCTTCTAACTTAGAGTAGATTAGGATATCATCCGCGAATACCACTACAAAATGGTCAAGGTATTATCTAAACACTCGGTTCCTCAAATCCATGAAGGCTGCCGAGGCATTGGTCAAACCAAAGGGCATCACAGTGAACTCGAAGTGTCCATATATTGTTTTAAAGGCCATCTTGTGAATGTCACACTCTTGAATCCTCAGCTGATGGTATCCTGACCTAAGAACAATTTTAGAGAAATGAGTGGCTCCTCGTAATTGATCAAATAGGTCGTCAATCCTTGGTAAAGGATATTTATTCTCTACTGTAGCTTGATTCAACTTCTTGTAGTCGACACACAGTTGCAAGGAACCATCCTTCTTTTTCACGAATAGTACTAGGGCTCCCCAGGGTGATTCACTCAGCCTGATGAAACCTTTCTCCCTATGCTCGTCCAGTTGAGTTTTCAGTTTAATTAGTTCTACTAGTGTCATTCTATAAGGAGGTATGGCTATAAGGTTGGTTCCGGGGTGAAGTTCAATCTTGAACTCTAACTCTCTAGCAGGTGGTAGTCCAGGTAAGTCATTTGGAAACACATCCTCATACTCACTTACTACAGCTAGGTCGTGAATATTTTTCAGAGAGTTCCTCGAACTCATTTGTCTGCTTCAAATAATTCAACAAGGCTAAGGTTGGACTCTGTAACACCCCAACCTCCGTATCTTTAAGCATTGGACAGGACCATCATTCTCTTGATAGTGGACTAGTCCAAACGGCGGGTCGGGCCGGTGTTATATTTACAAGTGACACACACTGGACTTTCTTTCTATTTCAATTATTTCATGCCTTGATTGTATTTAACAGAACATGACTTAAATTTAAAAATTTAATAAGACAAAATAGTATAGGAAATAACTGAAATTCATAAACTCAATTAATTAAATAAAATTGAGTACATAATTTGATCTTGAAGAAAAACTATTACAGCAGAAGATTCAAAACTTGGGCAATATGCCCTTACATATAAATTAAAAACTTTTTAAATAAAAGAACCTAACTAATTTTCATGGTCTTCATGTAAATCAATTGCCTGAAAAATAGAAGGAAGGGGTGAACACATAGCCCAGTGGTCTTTCTAACATTTAAATCATTATTTCAATTCAAACAAACCAAGCATATCAAACACTTTTGTACATTAGGCGATTCACACAAATTTTTTGTTTATGGTTGACATTCGGACCGAAAGAGTTTAATCTCTATGTTCCACATCGTAGGGAGAGAGAATGACAAACGAAAACTCAAACCCCAATATCTATGAAGTGGGATTACTCTTGGAAACCCAGTTCAAAATCATCAATGGTAAACCAGCAAGCCGGGTCGGGGGGTGGAACACACACGATGACACTATACAGTCCATCATTGCGCCAGTTCGTGGATTGAATCATTATTCAATCTTTTCTTAGTGAGAAAACACACAATATCGGATTAAACCATCGATGCAGCATATACAAAACATTCACTTAATATTTATTCATGACACAATTCATGTATAACATGCATCAATATTCTTAATTTCTAAACATGCATAACACGTATATTCATGGCACATCAAATAAATAAAGCATGCATATTAAAACATATATTCGATCAATCATCTTCAAAACATCATCATACATACAAGACTTATTCAAATTAAAATAAAGAAGTAGAAGTTAGAAGTCACTTCCACCTTAAATGCGTCTCTTCTACACACCTCTGAAATCCGGTAGAGTTCCGTTACTTCAAGGCTTTCCAACACTCAAGAACAGTTCAAGATTACTCAAGAACGGAGGGGATTTCAAGGAGGGAGGCTACAAAGAGTCAAGAGGGACTAGTATGCTCTTGATTTGGGATAAACACAATGTGAGCATTAGGGTTCCTTTATATAGAATTCAAAATAGTGTAGAATGGTAAGTTTTTTGTGTTATCCTTGTAGGAAACTTGCTACTTATTCAAATTTTCGTGCCCCCCAAGTATAGAAAAATAGCATGTGTGTTTGAGAAATTTAGAAACACAATTTTTAGGTTTTTTTTGGATTTTTTTGGATTATTTTTCGTTATTTTCGGTTATTAAACCTCAGTTTAAACAGAACTTAATCGTAGGCCGTTGATGATCCTCGATTGCTTCACTCAAATCATGATCCAGATTAACGAACTCGCCGAGGGTCGTCAGCTCGTCTTCGAACGCATCAACGCATCTAATCTGTCTAGGCCGCTAGATTTCCTCGAATGCAGCACGATCATCAAAGCGGCTAAGATCTTCACCGTTGGATGAGCCTCGAGCGCAGCACCGTTCGCGATCTACCGAAAATGAATCAAATCTAAGCCATCCGTTCGTCCTTGAGCGCATCACCATTCGCGATTAACAAAACGACTTTAATCTTTACCGTTGGATGGACCTCGAGCGCAACATCAAACGATCATCAGATCGCAAATACGAATCCTCGTCGTTGGATTTTCATCGATTGCAGTGTTCGGATATCTGATCACGATCAACGAAGCGAATCCGAACCGTTAGATTATGCGAATCGTTTCTAGGCCGTTGGATTACATTGATCCGGTGCTCTTGAGCGTTGTTTTGGGCTTCAATTTCATTCGTTGGATCGGATAGATTGGTTTTGGACCATTGAATGCAGTTTCTAATTACCAAATTTTGATTTTTAAAGTTGCTATTATCCGAAAATTGCCAATTACACACTTTCTAATTGATATAAACATTGATTTTTGCACAAATCCTTCCATTTTATTGACTTGCTAATAATTTTTCCTTTCTAATTCTTTAATTTTGTATTTATTAGAATTTTTTTATTTCTTTAATATTTTCAATTAATAATCTCTATTTCTCTATATTTTTCATTTCATTATTTTCACATACATTTTATATTCCTTTTATTATTTATGTAATTATAAATTGATACTTATATAATATTATACTTATTTTTAGATAAATATACAACATTTTTATTAAATAAAAATGTTATAAATTTACACATATTAATCTTTCTACATTCAATTATTTATTTATTTCTATAATATGATGTTATTTTAACACCCACATATTATTCATACTTATATCATATAATAATAATATTATTATTATTACTTTTACCACCATAACAAATATTTTTAAATACTTGTCTTAATCTAATATTCACCTTTTATATTCATATATATCTGTGATTATTATTAATTCTCGGATAGCAAGTTTTCCAATTAATTTAATTTAATTAGTTTCATACTTTAGAGTATACACAATTTATCTCTAAAAATGTTATAAATTTCTCAAAGCCGAATTACTTTATTTAATTTCGTTCATCAAATTTCGTACAAATCTTTGGGGTATTACAGACTCCTTGGTTGTCTCTGCATATCCCCATTGATTTTAAAGATCTCCTTAGAAGGTAATATTATGGTTACCCGTCTCTTAGGACAATTTATCTAGGTCTGGTGCTGGTCTAACCAATCCATCCCCAAGATTACGTCATAGCCATAGAAAGGTAGGGTATATAAGTCGACTGTTAAAAGTTTATCCCCAAACCTAAGGTTACAACTACACATCTTTTTTGAAGTCACAATAGTCCCTATAGGTGTGGACACATTTAAAGTCACTGGCATTGTTTTTGTCACAAGTTGTAACCTATCAGCTAGTTTTTCTGAGATAAAAGATTTTGAGGCACCCGAATCAAACAACAGTCTCACAACAACATTAAACAATAGGAATGTACCTTATACTGCAAGGGTCTGGTCTTCTTGGGTCTCAACCGCGAACATTCTGGCCTGGTTCTGACCACGGCCTTAGTTTTGCCCTTGATTGGCATTCTGATCCTGTCTGGTTTGAGGTTGCCCATTCTGACTTCCCCCCTGAGTATTCTGTTGTTGTTGCTGGGAAACCTGAGCTAGTGCAGTTGGGCAATTTTTCGCCAAATAACCCTTCTGCTTGCATATGAAGCACAATACTAGCCTCTTAGCTTCTTCACTTGACTCGCCTTTGTTCTGCCTCTGTTTCTGCGGAGCCTTACCACTTTTGCTTTTCCTCTCAACCTTTGTTTCAGGTTGAGCTCTTGTCCTAGGATTACAGCCTGTTCTACAACTTCTTTGTAGGTTCAGAGGCCTAATGTCTAATAACTTTTCGGATCTTAATCTTGAGACCCTGTGCAAATCTGTTGGCTTTCATCCTCTCTTCCCAAATTAGTTCCTTAAAAAATTTGGCTAGTTTAATAAACTTCCTTTCATATTCAGTTACTGTGAGATCCCTCTGGTTGAGTCTTACGAAGTTTTCTTGCAACTTTCTGAGAGTTGCCTCCAGGAAGAACTTGTAAAATTTTTCTCTAAACTCTCCCCAGGTCATGGTCTCAACGTCCGTGTTGGGATCCATCTGCATTATCCTCTACCATCCACGAGCTGGTCCTTTGAAATGGTGTGTGGCTAGTCTTGAACCCGTCACCTTCAGCAGAGATTCAGTCAGTTCTTCCATCCGTGCCTCCATCCCAGCAGGCAGTTCCTGCTCTCGTTGTTTAGTCTCCTCAAAGGTGGTGGATCGAGTTACGTACCTCCTAACTCGAACCATTTACTTGTAAATTGAGCAGAGTGTCAATATATGTTAAATATTCGTACTATCATGGCTCTAGATTTATGTTTCTAGGTTCTCGATTTGTTCAGTGGCCTAAAGTCTTTCTTCTACGTTCTTTTCATGTGTATTAGGTACAAGATTTGGTTTTAAAGCAAATAAACATTACAATATGCATATCATACAATCATACAATCAAGCTAGCACAGCAAGGTTCCAAGCTTCCACCTAAGCTTTCAAGTTCAAGTGTCTTATACCACTATACCCATTCCACTTAGGCTTTTACTCAGAACAAAGCCGCACCCAAATAATTTCGCAAATTGTTCGATAACTAAGGTTCCCAAGCCCACTATACTCAATCGTTCCATACCAGCGAGCATAGAGAAACCTGTTCTGCCAGAGTTACCGATCATTCACCTCACATGGTATATCATTCTCTGAATCCAGGCTTCCTCCATAACCCCGAATTCTTATGCATCCCATACTACATAGAAACCAAAAATTATAGAAGCTTCCCGGTCTCGTGTCTTGATCAAACAATTTTTTATTTTCACACAAGTTTTAATCTCTAGCCTATGTCTTAGAGTTTTATGCTTTTGATCCACTGTGCCACCCATGGCTACACCCGTTTCTACCTAAGGTCTTTTCTATCGACCTTGGGTTCGGTTCTGGTTGACTTACAACTTCTGTCTAGTCAAGATACTACCTATGACATCTTTTTCGACTTCTAATCAATTCCTTGCCCTAATTTTCCACCTTCTAATTTTCTTTTATCGAAAATAAGAGTGTTCTTCAACTTCGACTGCTCATATAAGTTGGTGGGACAACCTCCAAATCGGGCAGCGAGACCGAAGTCTACTTAGCAACCGCGCTTTCTAGGGTGGGATAACCCACCTGCCTTTCAATGTTTAACTTTACTCGGGATAAGGCTTACCCTAATCAGCTCAACTTGTAGTCTTTGTATCCAAACAAAATATTTCAAAATATATCTTTCCTTTTTGAAAACACTTTCTAAAACATTTTTTTCAATTTTCAAAAATTGAAGGTAGGGCACTAAAATTTTAATTCAATTCAACGTGAAACCCTAATTTGGGTTTCTAATTCTTGTCAAGTAACTAATGTTTGATTTTCTATTTCTAGCCTAATTAACACATGTTTAGGCTTGACTTTCCATTTTACGCTCAAGACATCTAAAGCCTAAGCTCTGATATCACACTTGGTATCAAAGGAAACTTTCTGTTCTTGGTCCTGCAACTAATGCCTAGGCTTTGATACCACGCTTGTAATACCCCAACCCCCGTATCTTTAATCATTGGACTTAACCATCATTCTCTTAATAGTGGACTTAACCAACTGGTGGGTCGAGCTGGTGTTACTTTACAAGTGACACATACTTGTTCTTCTCTTTTTCAATATCTCGTGCCATTGTATAAAAATTCAAGAATACAAAATTTTTACTTTAATAAAATCAATGCAAATTAAAAGAGATGAAGAAATTCAAACTATTTTATTCAAAATAAAAAAAATTGAAGATACAAAACTTTTCAAAAAAAACTAATTATTACAGTGGAAAACTTAACAATATTTTTCAATAGAAAAGATCTAAACTTTGGGCAACATGCCCTTAAATTCTAAAAATAATAAGATAGAAACTTTCTAAGAACTATCCATGTTCAACCGCTTCATAGGTTTCACGTTCTTGAAAAATAAGAAAAGAAGGAGTAAACACATAGCTCAGTGGATCCTTTTCGAATAACCATATTTCATATTCAAACTCATAGCACAATCATAATTCAAACACTTGCAATCATTAGGCGTTTCAAACAACAATTTATTCAAGTTGAGTCTCAAACCAAAATGGCATTTAATCCCTTGATGCTCTTAACTAAGTAAACAGGGCCCACTCGACATCAATCCGTTAGTGGCATGTGTCGGCATCAACCCGTTACACGTGGTGACTCACAAGGTATTGTGGTACACGACCGTCAAGTACTTAGGTCTAAAAACCATAAGACCTAACTCATGTGAAAAGAACATGCATAGTGTCGCCTTGACCACTATGATAGTACGTGGTTATTATCACCATTGTCTCAGCTTAATTCTCATATCATGATCGCATAAAATAAATTTCAAAATATGAAATCAAACTAAAATTCATAATATACACAATCAATTCATGAAACACTCATAAAACATGCATCATAATTTAATTTAAAAGCCTAAGCATGATACTAACATGGCATGGATGATATAATTGCTTAAACATGAATCAAAACTGAAAAGCTGAAATAAACTTTTAAAATTCTGAAACTGAAATTGAAAATCTTTGATTTCAGTGAAAAACACATAAACAATGAGTATGCCATAAATTTGAATAAGAATAGAAGGGTGTTTTTCTTTTTAGTTTTTCTTGGTGTTTTTCAAAGGGGAAAAAATAAAAACTTTTGAGTTTTTCTTGGAGTAAAATACCTAAATTCTCTAGAATTTCGTATTTCCTAATTATAAGAGGAAAATAAATATTTTCAAATTTTTTTTGAAATTTAAAAATTAATTTTTAGTATTTATCTCGATTTTTCAATATTTTCGATGATTTTTTGCATTTTTTCATATTTTATAATTCGGCTATTATTCAGTGCATCAGATCATCCTCGAGATATGCACACAAATCAGATCGGAGGGTTGAGATCGGCGCGCGTGGAGTCATACCGTGCAACTTCACGATCGTGGTTTTTCGACTTCGATTGCGACTGTCTGATCGTCCTTGATCGTCTCCGTCCGTCCGGTCTTCGTTATCCTATGCGTTCGGGTGTTGGTGCGGATCATCTTGCAATCGTCGGATCGTGAAATCAGATTCAGATTGATGGTTTGCAGCCGTTGGATGCATTTTGAGTTATATTTATACGATTTTCAACCGAATTTCATGTTCTATTTTTAGATTTTTGCCAAATCTTAATCCAAATTGACTTTCTGATCTTGTTTTCATCAAAAATTGCACATATCCTTATATTTTTAGCTATAATATCCCATGATATACATTATATTCATATATTTTCTTCCAGAAATCTATTAAATTGATTTTATTCCTTATTTGGCTAAACTAGGACTTACCAAATTTTTCATCTGTCAATTCCGTATAATTCTCTAAATAAATTTTCAAATTTCATACAAATTTTCGAGATGTTACATCACAGGAGAACAAGGGATGGGAAAAATATACACAGGAATCTACTTTTCGTACTAATTACTGCAATCCTGATCATGGCTACTGCAATAATGCCTTCATTTTCCTTTATTTCTGGACTTGTACTCTAAATACCACGATACTCAACTACGGTAATGAAATGTAATTTTGACACCATCCTCTGGTTACCGCAGTAATGTATATACCTTCTTCTAACACCCATTGGTTACCACAGTATTCTACCGCAATAATGTATCCTAACATTTGTGAATCTCACTGGTTACCTTGGTAGTGCTTCTGCACTTCTTCTTTTTTTACTTATGCATTCTGATTACTGCGGTAGTCCTTTCTCGTACCACGATACACAGAACCGAGACCACATTAAGACTCATCTAACATAAGTTCCTTGTACATTATATGCCATGTAGGATAAAGAATCATTAGAGTATGATTTAAAGGTGTTAGAAACACATGAATCACTAAGAAGAACACATTTAGTCATAATTGTGAAGGTTGAAGGATCAAATTAGCTTGGAATGTTATAGCACAAAGACAATGAGGAATTGTGGATAAGGTGGAGATAATTTTTGGATTTTGACTTATTATTTTTATTCAAATAATGTATGCGTGTATGCTTGTAGTCTAGGACTATGGTTTGTATTGAATATACATGTTATGCCTTGAATATGCAAGCTTAGAGTTACATGAATGATGATGCATGTTTTCAATTATATGCGTGATAGCATGATCTATGTTATATCAAATAACATGTCTATGATGAAGATAAAATGGTGTTCATCATGCTTACATGTTATTATCCTATTTTATATATGATTCGATATACTATATTGTATGTTTTGACATTAAAGAAAGATTAATAAAGATTATAACCACGTACTGACACGGTGATGAATTTTATCGTGAATGTTTCAACTCGAACCTGACTTGTCGATTATTTTTTTTTTTATTTGAACTAGGTGTTTGGTTTGACCCTACTTCCTCAATTGGTGAGCTGAGCATTTTGATTAACCCCACTTCACAAATGAAGGGTTTGTGTAACACCCCGACCACCGAGACTTTCGATTGGACTCATCCGCCGTATTCTTAGCGAAATTTAATGACAAGGCGGGTCGAGCTTATGTTACATTATAAGTACACAACTTGACATTCTAATCCTTTTATCCCACGCCTCATTATTTAATAAAAATTCACTAAGGCAATTGCAAAAGAGATAAAAGAAAAACTTTCCAAATCTTTATTGATTTAATAAAAATAAAAGAGAGTACATAATTCAAATTAAAAAAAAAA